>PVJA010014213.1:37738-47767 GCA_004027025.1 Myocastor coypus
TTTTTTTTTTTTTTTTTTTCTTTTTTTTTTTTTTTTGTTTTTTTTTTTTTTTTTTTTTTTTTTTTTTTTTTTTTTTTTTTTTTTTTTTTTTTTTTTTCACTTCAGATACTATTAATTCAGAGATTTCTTTTTTTACTTCAGAGATTTTTTTTTTTTCTGATATGATTTCCTCCATACATTTCTGCATTTGTCTCTTTACTTCAGGTGCTATTAATTCAGAGATTTCAGCCATGTGATTCCCATTTTCTTCCATGCTAGTGTCTTCTGCGTTTGTTCTGGGTGGGCTTCGGGCCCAGGATTGCATCTTGCTCCTTCTCTTTGTCATTATGTATAGCACTGTCCTCTGGCCTTTGGTGTAGAACTTTGGTGAAGTTATGCTGTCAGTGCCTAGTGAAATTTGGGTCTAGATTACCATGTTTGATCTTGTCTAGATGTGCCTTGCCGGGTCTGCCTACTTTGCTCAGCCTCTTTCTGCTGCAGCCTGTGGAAGTGAACATGTTGTGCTCCTCTGACAAGATGTTCAGCTCTTGGATTATCTGGCAGGTTCTGCCCCCAGCCTCTTTTCAGTAGATTTTGCTACAGGGTTCCACAGCAGATGCAGGTTCTAGAGTCTGGGGCGGGGGACGGGCAGAAATTCTGGTGGCACAGGCGGGCAGGGCAAGAGTTCCTACCTGTGTGCACACCAATCCCAGTGTTTGGGCCGGGAAGAAGCTCATGTGACTTGAGTGTGTAGGCCAAGAGTTCCTAGCTACATACACACCAGTCCTGGGGTCTGGATGGGGAAAATATTCTGGTGGCAAGGGCATGTAGGCCAAGGGTATCTATCTATGTTTTTAGCTATTTGGATAACATTTTTTTTGTGAAATATCAGGTGTGTGTGTGTGTGTGTGTGTGTGTGTGTGTGTGTGTATGTATGAAATATGTATTTGAATATCTGTTCCTTATGTTTTGGGTCATCTATCATCTACTTACTATTTATTTATTTATTTAAAAAATTTTTAAATAATTTTTTATCTTTTATTTATTTATTTATTTATTTATTTATTTATTTTCTTGTTTCAGAACTTTTGTTTATTTATTTATTTTTATGGCCGGGTCAGCCTGCCCTGAGGGCAGGGTTGGCATAGCATGTGGTTCCAGGGATCAAACCGCAGTCCCTGCAGCCGCCTAAGCTTTCCTAAGCAGGTGCTTTAGACCACTGAGCCATCCTGCCAGGCCCCTACTTACTATTTAGTAGGTTTTTTATATTTAAGTTTGTGGCTTTTGTCCATAAGAGGTGTAATAATTATATTTCTCTCATTTTACACTTTACCTTTAAAATTTATTCAGATGTATTAAAATTCCTATATGTTTTAGTATGGTATAATTTGGCAGTGCTTTGAAATTATGACAATATTTTACTTAGATTTTTTTTTAATCTTTCAAAACAGCTCTTCAGTCCACTTGGAAATTACTCTTAGTGTTTTGTATTTTATAGTAGTGGTTTTTTATTTTTCTCTAGAGTTTCAATTAAACTAGACCTAGTATCAAGATCATCTTTTGCTTATCACTCTGCAGTGTTATTTGGATCATAGATCAAGTTTATTTCCATTAGTCTATTTCTGGACATTCTAGTCTTCTCAGCCTCTATGCTTGAATGCTTACACCAGAAATAATAGTTACTGCATCTAAATATTAAACGTTGATTCAATGAATTAATCCTTTTATTATTTTTTTTTCTTGTCTCTCCTTTTCTCCTGTTTTTGCCTCATTTTTTTCTTCCTCTTCTTTCTTCTTCAAGAATATTTTGTTCCTTTTTGGCCACAAACAATGTAACATTCTTGGAACACTTTCACTATTTACCCTCAGACACTTGGATTATAATTTGGTGTGTTTTCATCACAAATATATACAAACAGTGTGAGACATTACTACTCATGTTTTATACTACAAATATTTATTTGACCTACTTGCTATTTATCCTTTCAATTATTCTACATAACTTCTTACATCTTAGAACTTCTTTTCGCAATTTTTTCTTTTTCTTTATGAATAGCTTCAAGTCCTTTTTTCCTAAATATTGTTTGGTTGATGTGTATGTGTGTACAAATGTGTGCATGTGTGTGTGTGTGTGTGTGTGTGTGTGTGTGTAGATGTAGGTATATGTGTGCACATGTGAACACAGATATATATATATATATATATATCTTTTGTGCTTCTACTCAGAATTGGAATAAAATTTGGTTTAAAGGTCTAAAGCGGCAATTAAATTTTATTGAGGCTTTAAAGTGATTCCACGTGCTTTTAGCTTTCATGTGTCTGTTGGGGAGTCAGATGTTAATCTTATTGTTCCTTTTCTAGTTCTTAATGGGAAGAATGATCCTAAATGACTTAATAGGTCACAACCAAAAGGTGTTCCAAATGTTTTTTTTTAAAAACATAAACATGATCAAATCCTATGTTTAAAATGCTCAGTGGCTTTTCCACTTCTTGTAGTGTCCCAAATCCCTTAGTCTGATTTACTACATCACTCTGAATCCTTCTCATACGTCTGTACTACTTGCTTACTAGACTTCAGTGAGACTATCGTTTCAATCATTGAAAACAGTAAATCCATTTTAAATGATGTTTAAACATTAAAGCCTTAGCTAAATCAACATCATCGTCCATGATGCTTTCTTTTACCTTGGAAACCAGTCTCTCACTTTATGTTGCTTCCTTTTTGGAATGGCAAAGGTTCTTTTAATTCAACTTATTCTTATTGTTTTTTTTTTTATTTTTCTCTGCTCTTCTTCACACTAAATGAGAACTCCGCAGAGTAGAAGAGCTATCTTTAATTTATCGACAATTCCCAGGACCGAGAATAACAGTTGGCATATAGTCACTGCTGGATAAACATACACTCAAAGAAAATTGTGTCAGCCATTTCCAGAAATGTTTTATGAGGCTGATAACATGAAACTAAATTTAGAGACATAAAACTTACCAAAATGATTTTTAAATTTATTTTATATGAGTAGTTTTTCAGAATTCACTTTCAATATATCATCACTTGTCACTGTCACCTGATAATAACAGAGATAAGAGCCAGAATACAGCAATGTATTTGATTTAAAAGTTAGAACAGTCAGTCGTGGTGGTGCACGCCTATAATCCCAGAACTTAGGAGGCTGAGGCAGGAGGATTGATATGAGTTCAAGACCAGCCTAGGCTACAAAAGTGAGCTCAAGACCAGCCTGAACTGCAAAGTGAGACCTTGTCTCAAAAAAAAAAAAAATTAAAAAAAAAAGTTAGAACGCATTCTTTCCTAATTTTTCATTTCTGTTTAACTATGATTTTTATTTTTACTAGATTATTCTTATTTTTGATTAGGTAAAGACTTCTGAAATTATATTCTGACTTTAAATATTTCAGGTTATAATATTGTATTTGATCATCACATAAATCATATTGTTTTCTTTTCACATTTTATCAGAGAAGTTCTTTAAAAAGGTATTCAAGAGCTGTGTGAGGATATTATCTTCAGGTTGGTCCCACAGGACCAAACTTGGCTCTTGTGTTGCATCTAATTCCTCTAGTCTCTTCCTGCCTTCTTTCTGGTGGCAGAAGAAGCTGTGACCTGACTCAAGGGCAGGGAGGAGAGAAGGAAGCCAAGTTCAAGGCTTGCAAAATCAACACTTAACATAATTTCATTGCCCACATCTAGTCTGTCAGTCCTTCGGGAAATATTTATACTTCTTCCTCCCTGCACCCCTGTCACTAAGGAATTTCATTTCCCTCTTAAGTGGCTTAGCTCAGAAAGGAAGTGGGAAAGTAGGAATAATCATTTCAGAAAGGTAGCCAAGCCACAACTACACCTTGTTCCTTTAGAACCTTCCTGTTCAATCCTTCTCTTTGAAGTTATGTGTGTTGTTCTATTTGTGCCTGTTCTACTTGTATCTGCTCTCCTTGGAGCTGTACCTTATAAAGTGGCAGAATTCTGAGAGTTTAGTAAGCAGTTTCTTCTTAAAATTAATATATTGCCTATGCGGTCCATCTGTTCCAAGAGGACCCCATGGCCAGTCATTCTTTTGAACCAACATGTATAAGCCACAGATGTTTCCTCAGTAGTATAAAGGAGTATCTCTCTCTCCTCTACTATCACCACAAATTAATTTTCCTGGATCTGGGACAGTTTGTTTTATAGTCCAATATGATCTTTCTTCACAGACCACTTGATAGTAACATATGTATGACAAGTTACCTTCCCTTGTTCCTTGGAGTGAGTTGAAATCTCACTCCAGCCCTCAGTTACTAGATTTGTAATTTTAGGGGGTCCTTTTCACCTTTTCATTTTCTAAAATTGCAGTGGGTGAAGAGAAGCCAAACAATTAAACAACCAGATCCAGGCAAATATCTCCCAGGGAATGATGTTTTTCAACAAGGATTCTTTTCATAAAAACAACTTAAGGAATAAAAGTTCAGAGTTAGTAAGAAAAGACATTTTATTGTTCCATTTGTGACTTACTGGTCACTTTAAAACACAGAAAATGTTGATTTTAGAGAAGGGGACTGTAGATTTACGCCCTTTAACATGCAAATGTTCATCCTGATTAGATTCTAACAGTTTCACTGGATCATTATTTCTGGCTCAAAATAACTTGTTATCACTAGAGCAGTCTGATTCTACTGTTGCTTTTCTTTCTCAACGTGGTGTTATCAGATTGTTTCATTGAGGTTCATTTAAGCCTTTGAAATCCAATCAGAGAGTTTTATTTTAGAATATTGTTTTTAAAAATCTATAAACTTGGGCTCTTTCAGTAGCCTCATTAGTGAGCCAAGTTTGCTGGCCCTTGTACCTGGTTTCTGTTGAACAATTGACTGGATTGTACAGTGCACATTGGGTAAAATGTTAGATTTGAAATGCCATCAAGAAGATTCTGTTTCTTGAATGCCTTGGTGGAATGAAACCATCAGTTCTCAAACTTTGGAGGGTGAAGTTCGGAAGAAACTGGAGACCTAAATTTACTGCTTACTTGATATGTAGAAACAACATTTCAGCCCTTGACTGAGTTGCCAAATTGGAATTTCTTCCTATCCCCTTTATCCCAGGATAATGTTGCAGGTTGATAATATCCTTTTAGGGTTCCCTTCACTTTACTTACTTTCTTTTCTCTCCAACTGTACTTTTTTTTTTTTTTAAAAAAAAATAGAAATTACCTGATGATTATTTGGTGCATTTCTAACTCAGTAGTGCATCAATCTTCATGAAAACCCTGAAGTCCTCCTAGTCGAATGGTAGTCATTTTCTGCCTAGTATGTTATTCTGATGCAAAACTTGTTATTTTCTGCATCAATACCCTATGTTTGGGTGTAGTTTGGTATAAAATATACTAAAAAATCATGCTAAATGTGCTTTAATGTTGAAGGGCTTAAATTATTTCTCAAAAGAAGTCACAGTGGACTTGCTTCTTTGAATCTCCCAGCCTTGTCATTAGATTGGTCAGCTTTCTCAACACTGGGACAAAATATGCCACACTTACAACTTAAAGAATAAAACGTTTACTTTTGTCTCACGGCCTATGGTTAGCTGGTTCCAAGGCAGAACTATCGTGGCAGAAGGTGATGGAGGTGCAAAGCACTTCCCTTCATGGGTGCCAGGAAAAGAACACAGAGAGTGAAGCCAGGAATAAAGAAATCCACAAGTCTGAGACAGTCCTCAAAATTCCTGCTGTCCTGACCCACCCAGATACACTAGGAAGTGTGTTTTACTAAACTAGGTGTCTCTCAAGCTGATGACTTGACAGTCAAGAATAACTATAAGAACTTCTAATTCATAACATAATGTATTACATGCCAATTAACTGCTGCTATAAACATAGACACATATATACTTGTTCTTTCAGGGTACAATGAATGGTTCTGCCATTTAAAAAAAAATTTTGAGCATAATTGTACCTATAGGCAACATGTGCTTTAGAAGTTGGCATTGGGCCAGGGATATAGGTCAGCAGCACAAGGACCTGTCTGGGAAGTGCAAGGAATGACTGTTGCCATTAAAGCATCCATGAACTTTGTTGTTCACCTTAGTTTTTGATCTCCCCCCGTGCTATAATTGTGTTGCTTGCCAGTACAATACCAACACTATTGTAAAGGCCATGTCTCTTGCATGATATTCCTGGTTCTACTCAGAAAAAAATTCTATTTTAAAATCTAAACTCCATTCCTCTCCTGGCATGAATGCTGTTGTGTCACTTGTCCCTTAAGAACATGTCTTTGTCCTCCTTATTCATCATGACATTTTGTTTTCATGATTGCAGATAAAAGTAGATTCTGGAAATTCTTAGAAAAATTAAGGAATCAAGATCTGGAGGTAAAATGAAGATATTAAAATATATCTCATGCTGCCCTGTATGGCATTTATCAAAGGTGCATACAAGTGTTCCTAGTGACCAAAGGAAAACAAGGGAGCACCTTACACACATGTATAATATGTATCCTGTAGGGGAATTGTATATGAGCTCCCTACAGAATGCAAAAATCATACCCAAGAGTTGTAAGCCTCTTGAATTTTATGAATGACTCCACTGTAATATTGTGCAGGACCTTGGTAAGTATTTGTTGAGTATTTTCTTCATGAGTTTCATAGTCTCAGAAAACTGGCCAACTTGTGAGGACCTCACCAGTGTGAGATTATCAGGGCAACTCACACATATATACTTGTGTATACACCAGTGGGTTACTCTGGAGGGTCTTCACTAACAACAGCTGATAATGGACTCAATGCAGCATTTTACCCTAAGCACCCTTCCTATATTTTCAATTTAAATGTTTTCTCATCTCATTGTACTTTGTGACTTGAATATTAGCTGAAATTCTCTTTTCATCTGTTTGCTTTTTATTTTCCCTGGTCATGACATACAAATGTTTCAGTGGTTTCTTCACACTTGTGCACATAAATTCAAAGCAGTGATGATATATCAAGCAGCCTCCCAAATTTATTGGATTAGATTCTTAGTTTTGTGCGTTCACATGTAAGTCCATTTATAAAAGGCATGGAAAGGCCATGAAGAACTGATTATACTGAAGACAATGGCAGAGTAATAAGAACAGCCACAACCCATCCTCTTTGCTCAGGCTTTTTATTTCCCTGGACTGGTTTCAGGCTTGTTTTTATTCTCCTGTGTGAAACGGAAGAACTTGGCTCAGAAGCTGTAGGTGGGAGAATGTCTGCCATGCTCTGTGACTGCGTCCCTGGCATTCCCTTCCAGGTAACAGTGACATCCCTGGCTTCCGGCCTTGGTGCCTTTGTTCCTAGCTCCCAGGGATCTACTTTCACACTCACTGCTTCCCCGCCTCCTCCACCCTGCCCATGGCCCAGTTCTCCAACCCTGGCTGCCAACAGGTGGTACCAATGCCAGCCTACTTTTTCTCACCCAAGTGGCTGAAGGCCAACATTTCAACATGAAACCTTTCCCAGAGACTCAGCACCTGCACACCATCAAGCTTTTGTAGTCAGAGTTGCACGGAGGAAGCCTCCGCGTATAAACATGTGTGGCAAAGGGACATTTTCTTTGCTTCCCATCATTATCTCAGTGAGTGATGGCCTATTAAAAGGACACAAGTGGGGTTCACTGACTTTCCCTGCCCCTGACACCTACCTGTTGGTGTTTATTCTCTAGCTTTGAATGATTCTCAGGCAGTTTGTCATGTTCCTGTTCAGGCACTTATTCCAGCTACCCAGTATGTGAAATTCAAATACTCCATCCCAGTCTTCAAACACTGCAGCTCTGTTATATCAAAGACAAAAGCTCTGATTTGAAATAATTTTGCAATTATTTCAAGCATATTCCTCTGAACAAGCTACAGATTGAACCACAGAGAAATGAAGTGATTTGTTTAAGGTCACTCACATATAAATGACAAGGCTAGAAACGGAGCAAAGTGTCAGTCCCTCAGCCAAGATTTCTTTTTTTCTGAAGCACACACACTTCCTTAATTATAGTAGAAAGGATATGAAATATATTCCATTTTCACTGCGCTCTAGATGTGTGTGTGTGAGGACCTGATAGCTGGCAGCTCGAAGCTGATGAACATGTGTTTATATTAACTTAACCATGAAGTGGTTTAAAGCTCTAGACATTGGGGTCAGAGAGGATGCTTGAATCCAAGCTGTCACATGTTAGCTGCCTACCAATGCAAACAAGTCACTTCATCTCTCTGGTCCTCAGTGTGCACAGTGGTGAGATGGGCTCCTGGCTTTTCTGAGCAAATGCCGCGATGACATCATCAAGGGACATGACATTGCCCTTATTATCCCACAAAGCTTGCAAAACACTCAAATCATCTAAGGTGTTGGGTTATTATGTTTCACACCTTACCCTCCATCTCTTGGCATTTTTCTTCCTTCTGCCTTTGAACATAGTTTTCTTTCCTTCTTCACTGGTTTGTTTGTTTCGCTTTGTTTTATTCTGTTAGTTTATTTTATTTATTTATTTTTTTTGTCTTTTTGAGACAGGGTCTCACTATGCAGTTCAGGCTGGCCTTGAGCTCACTTTTGTAGCCCAGGCTGGTTTCGAACTGGCACTGATCCTCCTGTCTCAGCCTCCCGAGTGCTGGGATTACAAGTGTGCGCCACCATGCCCGGCTGTTAGTCTATGTTTGCATTCCTTGTGTGGAGCTGGTACCTGCCCATAACATCTTAATTCCCTTTCCACTCCCTTTCTCTCCATCTCTCCCCTCCTTCCATCACTTTCTGGCTTCCTACTGAGAAACGTCTACCTCCATTATCTATCTTTCATTTTGTTTCCTATTATCTATCTTTCATTTTGTTCTTTAATTTTATTCCTGGAGTCCCATATAAGAAAAGCAATGCGATATTTAAGCTCATTGCCTCTGATTTACTTGACTTATCCTTATATTCTCAAAGTGCTTCTATTTTTTTTATAAATGATTTATGTTTATGCTTTTTTATGACAGATCAGTACTCCACTATGTGTAAATATCATATTTTTTAATCCATTTATCTATTGATGAACATATATTTTAATTTTTTTTATGGACTTAGTATAGGATCTACAGGAACTCGCTACACCGATCAGACTTGTAGAGATTCTCCTGTTTTCAGTCTCTCAAGTGCTGGGATTACAGGTGTGCATCACCATGCCCAGTCTCAGTCACTGGCTCAGTGTGCCCTGGGGGCGGGGCTGGCAAGGCATGCTGGGGATCAAACTCTGTTCCTTGTGGCTGTCTAAGCAGGTACTTTAATCCACTGAGCTATGTGGTTGGCCCTGGCTTTACGGACATAAGGGTCACTTTTATTATTTACCTATTGTGAAATATGTTGCTATAAATGAGAATGCATATGTCATTATAATGTGATACCTGTAACCCTTTCGGGGGGAAATACTTAGAAGGACCAAATGGAATTTCTAGATTTAGTTTTTTTGAGGAACCTCTATACTACTTCCATAGTGATTTACTAGGTTACATTTCCATCAACAGTGTAGAAGTGTTCCTTTTCTCTGCAGCATTGCTAGCATTTGTTATAATTTGATTTCAGGATGATATTCAATCTTTTTGGAACAACATGGAATCTAAATTGTTGTTTTATCTGCAATTCCGTAATAGCCAGCAATGTTAAACATTTCTTCATGTTCAAGTGCAGTTTATTAGCCCATTGCACTTCTTTGTGAAGTACTTATTTCAGTTGTGACTTTCTTTGATTATTTGGAGGCATCTAATTTTTTTGAGTTCTATTTTGCAGATTTTAGTACTCTGTCTGAAGAATAGCTGGGAAAACTTCTCTTTTCCCCGACCCTGTGGGTTGTCTTTTAGCTCTGCATCGTTTTGTTCTTTCTTTTTCTGTACATTAAGTTCCTCACCTCCTCAGTATCTCTGCTGTCCAAATCAGTTGGCTTGAAAAAAAATTCAAATTTATTCTCTGGAGCTCAAAAGTGTAAAATGGGTTGCCTTGGATTAAAATAAAGATGGATTATGGTCCTTTCAAAGAGTTTAGGTGGAAATACTTGTTTCAGTGTCTTTTTTTTTTTTTTTTTTTTTTTTTTTTTT
>PVJA010014214.1:0-42131 GCA_004027025.1 Myocastor coypus
AGGCTGGCAATCATGGGGATGACGGGAAGAGAGGCTGGCACTACCTCTGCTGTGGGGTTCTGATTCGGAGGCTGGCAGTCATGGGGATGATGGGAAGAGAGGCTGGCGCTACCTCTGCTGTGGGGTTCTGATTCGGAGGCTGGCAATCATGGCGATGATGGGAAGAGAGGCTGGAGCTACCTCTGCTGTGGGGTTCTTATTCGGAGGCTGGCAATCATGGGGATGATGGGAAGAGAGGCTGGCGCTACCTCTGTTGTGGGGTTCTTATTCGGAGGCTGGCAATCATGGGGATGATGGGAAGAGAGGCTGGCGCTACCTCCGCTGTGCTGATGTGGTGAGTAGGGCTGCTTCCAGGTCTAGTTGGAGGATGAAGATCCCGGGGCCGGTGTCGGGGTTACTGGGTAGTGAGCTTGTAAGAGCTAGAAGGGCATGGATGGGAGGGTGTGCTGTGAAAGGATGGTAGGACATCGTTGTGGTGAAATACAGAACAGTGAGCCAAACAGGGAATCAGAGAGGCCCTGAAATAAATAAGGCTCATGCTTACAGAGGCAGGCGCCAAAAACACTTCCACATCCCACGAAGAGCTGTGCCAGAGGTACTCTGATCCCTTTGGGGAACACAAGTAATGTTAAGTGTCAGGAAAGAATATGCAATTCAATGTGAAGCTTTAAGAGGAAGGAAAATCTCAGACCAAACTTATATCCAAAAAATTATTTACACTTCATTATTTAAAGCTAACATGGCAGATGATTACATTTTTTTTCAGACGATGAGTTCATATAGAGCCTTAAAATTCTCTTCTTGACTAAACAAATAACTACCCTGAACCGCTTTCCAGATTTATGTAGATGTAGTCCAGACTCTTCGGATGGCACTTAGACCTTGCTGGGTTATGGCTCCAGCCTTCTTCCGTGTCATCTTTCTGTGACCTTTACTCTGGGGCCATTCACATCTCTTCTGCATTCCCTGAAAAAATTAGTAATTTTCACAACTGCACATTTGCTCTGGCTGGACCATTAATCAGAAACGTCTACTTTGCTGCCTGCTTAAGAATATTTTATGCAATCCAACAAGAGCCTTCCATGGTCAGCAATTAATAATAACGGCTTTTTCTTCCATGCATCTTCATCTATTCATGAATTCTCTCTTGCAATTAATTTGTCTGTATCTTTTTTCTTAGTTTGTTGAAACTTTACCTTAGCCAACTAGAAACTGGACTCTTTCAGTTATAAAAATTATTTGTATTCATTATTGTAATTCCAGTGCCTAATGCAGAATGCAACACATGGCAAAAATACACTAGCCATTTTTAAGCTGATATCCATCTGTGCAGCACGAATGCAAAGTTTACATTTGCATTTTAGTTAGTATTTAAGGGAATATGCAAACCTCATTTGGAGAATAGAAGAAAAATTAACTGCTCTATTGCTCCCTAATGAAACATTTCCTATGAGTTAACACTCAATATGTATTTTAATTGCTGCACATTAACTATAATGAACTTAAATAATGTTGAATTAAGTTAAATTAAAAGCTCCCTATTCCTACTGCAGCAGTCTGTTCTACATGTCTAGTGCATAGCAGATAAATAGTAGAGACCTCCAGTTAACCTGCTAACAGTGGAGCAACTGAGCCTCTTTTTCCATGAAAGTTTCTTTCTCCCCTCACTTATTTCTTGTTTAAACTAGCTCAGAAAGAGAACATATTTCTCACTTGGACACCCAAAGTCTACTTCAGATTTCTTTGGTTTCATTGCTTTGATTTCTCTGGTTAAAGGCACACTGTAAGCACTGCGACCAATATTTAAGGAAAGTTTTTAAGTTTAAACAGAGCTCTGGCTCTGGTGGACAGAGGTTGCACATTAATGAACTCCTAGAGGGTCCAGGTCTGGTCCCTGCTGGATGGTGCTCTGGGCCTGCAAGGGGCAGGGGCACCAATGAGTGACAGAGTGTCCTGGGGACGATAGGACTGACTCATTCTAGGAACAGGAAAGCACCATTAAAACCAAATAGTGACTAATCAGAATCTCTTCTCCATTCACATTTCTCCTGAAGATGAATTTTCTTTCAATTCATAATAGATTATAGGTCCATCATCTGAATTCATATTGCAATTCTTTTATGAAATTGAGATGAAAGAGGTAAGTAATCCTGCGTGTCCCTTATGGACGCAGATCTGCACAAAAGTGAGTGATTTAGAGGAATATATGTGAGGTACTTAAGATGGCCACATAATCATTTTATGTATGTTTTAAAAACACATTCTCTCCAGAGAATTCTACTCAACTTGGAGGCAACAGCTGTTTCTGGGAGGTTTTCTTCCAGCTGGGTCAAAGGAAGTCTCTGGAAGAAAAAGTGCTTTTGCTCAGGTTGGTACTCTTGCCAGAATTGCTAAGAGGTTGAGAAGAGTTCTCTCCTCATTTGTCCCACAGTTGAAACTGGGGAAAGTACATAATTACCTTAAAATTTTAAACTCAAACTCCATCTACTACAGAAAAAAAAAAAAAAAACCAACAACAACAAAAAACGTATGTGTCACTAAACAGATAGTCAAAATAATCTGTGAAATGCTGATACATGCACTGTGCAATTGTTCAAAATGAGAAGTCATGATTTTGAAAGATATTTAATGATGTAGAGGTCATTATTAGATCTCAAAGGACTGAGACTGCTTGCAATATGCCAACCATTTTATCTTAATTCTTCACGTAATCTCCGCAGCACTCCTGGGAGGTACGTATGCACATCTCTGGTTTAAGGAGCATGGAAATGAAGCAAAGCAAACACAGTTGTGCTCAGAACACGTGCCAGTCCTGGGCTGGGTCACAGCAGCTCTCTCCAGAGCCTGTGTCCCTCGTGCTGGAGCACCGTGCCTTTCTGGGAATATCGGTCTCCAGGGCCCTCGAGTTGGTCCACATACCATGCTTCATGAAAATTACAAATTATATTAGAACAAATCTTCTCAGGCACAACTATGATTTGTAAGAGAATTAAACACAAATAGGAATTCCTTGGACAGAGAATAAATAATATCACTTCAATTCTTCCTAGTAGGTGATTTTTAAAAACATGTCATATAGTACATAATCTTGATGTTAATATTGACCCAAACATTTAACACTCCATTTGTTTAAAAAGAAGAAAAGGGCAATCCAATTAATCACAGTACCCTTAAGTTCAACCCTCATCTGGCTTCTGAGACAGAACAGTCAGTCTTTCACATTACCTTTTCCTTCCTGGGGCTGCAAACAGATGCTCCTTACTCGTCAGTTTCAACAGAAAGCTTTAGTTGCATAAGCTTCTGCCTCTCCTGCTGTGCTCCTGAGTTTGAGTGACCCCAGATAATACTTTCCCTTGCAGAACCTCCCAAAATTATAACCCAGTTGCCTTCTCCATTTATGGGTAGACACCTCAAACATAGGCTATAAAAAAATAAAATAAAATTGAAATCGCTTTTTCTAGAAAAACAGAATGCCATCTTTCTAGCTTTTTAACCAAAAACTCTGTAAGCACCCTGATTGCTTTCACTCGATCCTCTCCTTTCTCCTATTAAGAGATGATCAAAACTTGATGACCTCCCATATCTCAGCCATCACCACCGAAGGCATGAATTTTTCTCAAGGGCTCCTGGTTGTTCTCTTTGATTCTTTTAATGAAACCTCTTCTAATTTAGCCTCACAAAGCGGTCCAAACAACATTTGAAGTAACAATTTTAAGTTCACCTCTGTGTTCTAACCCTTCCTGTGACCCCTGCTGTTACTCACTGCCCTTGACATGGTCTGGAAGAGCCTGTGTGTTCTGACTCTTCCTTGAACTCTTCCACACATCCCAGGGTTTTCCTCCATCTCCAACATACCGAGCACAGTCCCGCTGTTCCTCCTGCTGGCTGCTTGTACCGTGCCCACCCAACTCCTCCCGCTCTCCCTGCCAGCTTTGCCAAGCACCCCCCCCAGCACCCTCTGGACCTGAAAGCCCTCCCTCTCCCTGAGCATCCAACAGGACCTTCTCTGCACTCCCCACCCCTCCCAACTTCATTTTCAACCTTTCCATGCCCCACGCCTGCCTTGATATAATTTGTCCAGTTCACAAATAAAAAGACTTTAATAACATTTTAACAAATTGTCAAATTATTTCTTGAGTGTGCATCTCCACTCAAAGCCAACTGATGACAGCAACTTTTTCTACTTTTTTCTTGTCAGCATTGTTCTCCAGCTCGTGAAACTGGTCCCCATGAACAAAGTGATCGGTAAATGTTTATTGAATGAATGAATGAATGAATGAATGAATGAGTGGCAATCTGAAGAGAAACACATGATCTATGTCTTCAAGTCTTTCTTGAGAATAGAAACGATGCTCAAAGGACCAGGAAAATATAAACAGTTTAGAGGTTTTGTGGGAAAAATAAGACGGAGAAAAAGTGAAGAAACAAAAGGGAAAACCTGGTTTCAGGAACTCATTTTAGAATGGTGAGGACCACAGAGCCCTAAGCAAGCTAACTTAGCCCACCCATTAGGAGCTGCCATGCACAGCTCGGCACAGAAGGGCATCTTCCATGCAGCTTGCTGGACGTGCTCATACAACACAAGCCACATTGTGCCCCTGACTTTTCAGATTGAGCTGATGGGCATTCCCAGCTGACTCTTAGCAGATAACATACAGATAGATTAAAAGGACAAGAGTCGCTCTGCAGAGGCATGTCTCAGAGCTCTTCCAGATGCCTTTTATAATTTTGGCCAATGACTGGATAACAGGCGAAAGGCGATCTTTAATAAATCTTGAGACTTTGGTTGGCTTGTGCATGCAACTCCTGGGGCCATATCTTGTTTATAAAACAAGTAGAGATAGCAGTTCCCAAAGCACCTGGGTGGCACAGGGATGAAATAAGATATACCTGTTAAGACAACATAGGGTCACAGAGGAGCACAAAGAATCCCTGGGTGTTTGTCCTTAGGCTGTATGTACTTATGTATGACCTTCTATACAACTGGTCTCATAGATCTCAGGATATCTGGTCTTGTTACTTGAATTTCAAAATCTTCAAATTCTGAGATACTATGTCACCAGACCTTGAAAAACTAGAAAGTAATTTTGCAAATATCAGGTACTAGGACTTGTGGCAATTGTGGGAGAAGTGACTGTGACCCCCTCAGTATCTCTTCCTGGGCAATGTCTCTGATGATGTGCCGAGCGGTCCTGCGATTTCTGCTCCAGAGTCAGCTACAGCAGTGAAGGCCATCCCTGCTACTGGACGCCATCAGCATAAGAGCAAGAGCTTCTGTGAGCCGGGCGTGGTGGTAATCCCAGCACTTGGGAGGCTGAGGCAGGAGGATTGGTGCGAGTTCGAGACCAGCCTGGGCTACAAAAGTGAGCTCAAGGTCAGCCTCAACTGCATAGCGAGACCCTGTCTCAAAAAAGATAAAAAAAAAGGCTTCTGTAGATGCTGAAATGGCCAAGATCCCCATTTATGCTGGCCGCAGAACTGGCTCCACTGTGTGCCGTGCCTCTGACTTCTTTCCTCCATGCCACTTGATTTTTCATTCAGCACATTGTGTCCGTGATAAGAACTTCTTAAAACTCCCCAACTGTCAAGGGACTTCAGTATAGAAGAGCAAAGCTTTGCATTTAACAGGGAACAAGTCAGTTCTCTTTTCTTATTTGAAAACAGTGACAAAATGAGATAATTTGCCATGCTTTAGTGACAGTTTGTGAGAAAACTAAATCACTTTCCTGCCTTGAAGAGCAAGAGTGTGAGGATTCATCGCACAAATCCTACAAATCCCTTAGAAACATCTCCAGTAAAGTAACGATTAAGCCTTATCACTATCAGGGGTTATTTTGTGCTCTTGAAAAAACACTTTAATGATAAAAAATATTCACTCACAATCATCACAGCTGGCACCACCAGCATTTTATCCTTCTCCCTTGTTAGAAATGCGACTGTCTTACACGAAACAAAAGATCTTTCAAAAATATTTGCATGTTCCCAACTTGGAAAGGGCATTCTTAACTTAAATCCATCATGAAGCATAGATCATTCTCCTCAAAGCCAATTTAGGATTTGCCTGTCTAAGTTGCTGAACTGACCAGCAAAGATGCTAGCTTTGAAACTATGAGTTTTATGTTATTCGGTCAAGACTTACAATTAATCTCTGTTAAGCCTGAAAGGGACAGCAATGGTTTCTGACATCACTTGCTGTGAGATTTTATAAAGGGCAGAGGGAGAAAAGAAACAGATATTTCCCTCTTATCTCACGGTCACCTGGAGAGGTCTTCTATGACCAGTAAATAATAGCAGACGATTAGTTCTACACAACGACGAGAGCTCCTAGTAAGTCAACGAACCCAGGCCCACTCTGATTATTAGTGGCAACTGAAATAAGATGACATCATATCTCATTGCTTTAAATCATTTGAGTCACAAGAGTGATGCATTTCTTTTTTAGCTATATATTTTAAAGGGTTGTCTTTTTTGTTGTTGTTTTGGAACAAGTCTCACGAAACGGAGACCAACACTTAGCAGAGAGTGTGTAGTGACTTTGTACATGCTTGACCAAGGACTGAAATCTTCGTTTATTCAACACTGGGCTTCCTTAGTGGCTTTGTTTCTCGCTTCCCCAACCGTGCGAGCCAGCCTGCGCTGCACTCCTTTCCCGCTCCAGCCCAGGACTTTCAGCACTTTCTCCTGGCCTAATTTGCGCACCTCACCTGCTCCTCTGTAATTGAGCGTTGCTATGTGTGTGGTATTTGGAGGGGTTGGGAAAGAATAATGAGAAGATTGTACTTGTCTGCTTCCCTGGACGGATACTCAGCCACTGAAGCTGGGGTTCTGCCTTCTTCCCAGAGTCAGAGCAAATTCATAAATAATCCTCCCGCAGAGGATTTTGAACTTCCTCCAAAGAACCCAAAGTTCTTTATAAATATAATGCCCTTGACACAGGGCGCTACTCATTCTTCTCGTTCTGGGGAGGCAATGCTACTCCTATGGGAAGGTCCCTCTTGGAGGACATTCAGTGCTAGACCCTTTGGCTTGTCCATCAGGGAACATGCGCTGAGAGATCACTGCCACTTCACCTCTGGACGGATTCTAGATGCACCGGGTCCGCATGATGAAGCCGACAACAGCAGAGCTCAGAATCGCCACCACCCTCCCTAGGCATTTCCCCTGATTAGCCTGAAATTCAGCCCGTGTTCTGCATGTGACTATTTTAGTCTATGGGTTCATGTTAGGTTCACAGATGAAAATAAGCACAATCATGATCCACAATTCCACTTGGAATGAAGAGGAAGTTGAATTTCAACATTAAAACAGTCTTTTGTTCTTGCAATCGTCAATAAGGGTTATCTGGGAATTTAATTAAAATAAAGCTATCTCAAGCGAATATTGCATCCAACTCTGAAGAGGAGGATTAATTTACATTGAGTAATATGTTGTTTGCAATTTTAAAGGTAAATATAGCCAAGAAGTAGAAAAGCTAGTGTCATGTATTCATGAGGTAAGATGTGGAAAGCCATCTCCAAGATCTGCAAACTACTGTCTGTGGCAAGTTTTACTAGAAATGATTATCGTGTATATACCAGGCAAAATACAGCCAAGCATCATGTATTGAATGTTTGCATTTAAATCCACTATCAAATTTCAGAGTCTATATCTGCATCCTCTACTAATCATCTTTAATTTCATTGTGACATCTGAAGGATATTTGGAAGCTGTGGAACTAGAATGCCTTTTTGAACAACACAGAGAATAAGCAGTTATGAATCAATATTGACTAATACCTTGATTAATGATACAGCTTTTAATCTGTTTCTCTTCACCTATTTGAAGTGACAATCTGGATGGAAAGAAAAAAACATATTTATTTAAAAAGTAAACAAAACAAAAACCCACCATGATATAGTGCCCCTTCACTACGCAGCCATGAGTTGGAGCAAAGAAAAATAAAATGATTTTTCCTAAGTGTATTAGAGTTTCATAAAGTCTCACTGCTTTGCTTCACAGCGACCTGAGCCTGTGAGAGTGAGTGACTATCTGGTTCACTCCGAAGAAGAATGCCTCAACAGGGCCCACGCTGGAGGAAAGCACCCGGGTGCCTTTATTGGTCTGCTGGCACTAGCCTGGCTCAACGCACGGCAAGGCAGCACCGCTCCCCAGAGCCGCACGGTGAACACCTGGAATATATTCTCCAGAGTGAAAACAGCAGGGAACTGACCAGGAGTAACCTCTCTCGTATTATTGCTTCAATTAGACCAAAACAACTTTTCCTTTGAAAACTTAATAATAAACACCGCAGGTCATTCACTTGTTTGGACTCCCTTTGGGAAGGAGGCGCAGATGTGGCCCCACAGCTGGCCCCCTGGCTGCCATGGAGACAAAGAGGCACCAAGCAGGACAGAGATTGATTTTAATTGGAACCAACAGCACCTACATGCCATATTAATTTTCACATCTTCCTGAAAAAAAAAAAAATAGATCGCTGTTTCATTTTGTCAGGTTGAATGGGCAGAGCAGTGCCATTAGTGGTTTTGTAGACTGAGAAATGCCTGAGCAGCCATGGCTATTTCTAAAGGCCTTACGCTGTGCTGAAACTATGGAAATAAAATGATTCTTAACATTTTCGATTTCTATTTATAATACTGAGCAGATGGGTATTTTTCTTGTTAACTCTTACTGGTCTCAAGATACCACAAACACAAAGAAAACCAGGAGTCGAAATAAACTCAATTAAAATGGTCCCATTTTTCCTTCTGTGATTAGAATTACGCACAATGAATTTGTTTCCATACAAAGCGATATTGGCATTCAGACCTGACGTCTCAGTGGATCCTTACTGTCTTTTACCCGTGAAGGGAATAAAGTTCTCCCTCTCCCAGTTGTGTTTTTCACTGTGACACATAAATCCTATCCATGCTGGGACGTGCATATGTTCTCTACATGTTCATTAATTGCTGTGTGAAATTACACTGGTTACACACATGGCCCTCACACTGTACTGGCTCTAAGAACAGGTATTTTGCAGCAGCAAGCTTGGGGTGCACCTAGGAATAGGTCTACCTCTCCGCGCAATGCTCCAGGTGATTCCTGCCCAGGTGACCTGTGCACTACCAGACACTAACCTGGTCCGGGATGGCACCCACGCTGAAGAACATAAGGGCATAAAGAGAACAACATCAACAAGTGTATTCCCAATTGGGAAAACCATGAGGCTGGAGAAATGGCAGTCCTGGCTCTCTGCGGATGGTCCCTGTGTGTGGCTAAGCTGCCCTTGTGCACCCAGTCATTCCGTGTCACTGAGGGCAGATTGGCACAGTGCGCACTCATCCCCAGGGGAAGCAAGTGTACGGCACAATAAAGCTTCTTATTTAAATTAGGGTACTGCATTACTGAGATAAAACTGCTGCTATAAGTGTGTTTTTATTTATGTTTTACCTGAGAGAAAAGAAAATACCCAACATAATAACTTGGAGTGAGTTATTGGACAAGAAAAGGCTGAAACTATCAGCTTCTTTCCTCATGTTTACAAGAAAAATCTAGTGTTTTGACTTTTACTCAAATATTGACTTTTCCATTATATCTATCGACAAGGGGTGGTTTTCATAGGAATGTGTCGATGCAATAAGATCATTGTAATGATACTGGGAATTAAAGACAGAAAAAAATATACAGAGGGTGAGCGGTAAGAACAAAAAAGTTCAAGAAACAGATTTCACAATATGATCACATTGTGTACCTCTTGATAGCTTAGCTGATGACTAGAACTATAGATAGGACCAAATATCACATGCGTATTTATGTGTAGCCATTGCTCTGATAAAATATGTATTTGTATGTTAGATAAAAGAATAGCCTAGTGCAGCTTCAGATTGATTTTACTCATCAACATCTCACTGGTCCACATTTTCTAAATTAACTAAAACCATGATGTAATACTTTTTTATTTTTTATGCGTTTAGGACAGGGTTTATAGGGTGTGCAGGGTGTATAAGGTCTGCCTATGTAGAATGGACTTGCAGTGATTCTCCTGTTTTCACCCTCCCAAGTGCTAGGATTATATGCATGTGCCACCATGTCCAGTCTCAATGGCCATCTCAGTGCCACAGGGGTGGGGCCAGCATGGCCCTCCAGGGATCGAACCCTGGCAGCTACATTCTGCAGGCACGTTAGTCCGTGGAGCAATCTGGCCAGCTCTATAACACCATTTTTAAATGGACGACTTTCTAGCAGGTTTAAAAGATGATAAAACACGACCAAGTATTCGCCTGAGTATCACATATCAACTGCGAGCCTGTGAAATAAGCATGCTGCCTGCAACATAGCCAGATAATATAGGCTGACTGGAAAGGTGTCATCTGGGCTCTTCCCTCTCTGGCTCCCAGCCTGCTGAGAAGAACTTCTGGACAGGACTGGAAGCTAAAGGGCAAATTCTGGAAGGAAGCAAAGCCTAGATGCTGACTTGGGACAAGTTCACTTCTAGCATGGCTGAAAGAGCTCATATACAACTTGGAAAGCCAGGCAAAGTAGGTGATTCCTGCCTCTGGGTCAGAAGATATCAGCATTGGTAAATGGCAATGCCCACCCTGCTCAAACCACACTGTACATGGACACTGGAAAACAAGCAGTATTTTGTAAGTGTATGGGAACTGGAGGAGATAGCTGCAGATGAATCTTAGGAAGGTATTATCTGCTAAAATTATTAGTTTTTTATAAAATGTTACACTTATTTTATTTGTTTCCAGTGACTAATGACCAGGAATATGGAATAGAATGCAAGAGAACTAAGTTTTGAAAACTAGAGGAGCAGTGTAGGAGACAAGGAGAGAGTAGACGCAAGCGTTTGAATGTTATTCGTCTCATAAAAAACAAAAGGTGATAAATGATAAAGACATCAAGAAAAGAACACCCACAACTGACAAAACATCCAAGAGGAGGCACCGCGCTGGAGCTGATGGAGATCATCAATTCTGACACAACCCTGACAGGTAGATAATAATAACCGTGTAAATAACAACCGCATGTGTAGAGGAGGACACAGAGTTCACAAAGATTGTGTCATGGTAGAAAAGTTCCGTATAACACCAAGCAATTTTTTTTACAAAGTGTCATAAAATACTATTTATTTCTTTATCCAAACAACCAGTTGGTCCTTGAACCAAGGAGTAGAAAACAGACAAATCTCCCTGCCTTGTGCATGGCGTTTCCAATGGGAAGAGACTAAGTCAAGTATGTTAATTTGTCCTCCCTGGGTCAGGTACAAGTCCAGGTAATGTCAACTGGGGCTGAGTCTTCTTCCAGAGGTTTTGACTTCCTACAAATAAAAAAATAAAAACTAAAAATTAAAAAGTTGAGAAGTGCAGGGCCTACAATACCTTGATTGTTTTCAAAGCTGTCTCAGTGCAGTGGGATGCGGGGGCTAGGAGTAAACTGTTTGCTATTATAAAAACAGCCCATATGGGATCAGGTAGCTCTCCCTCACATCTTACCTTTAAATTCCCCCACAAGGAATTCATAGCCTTTTTTCCCCCCCTCTCCTTTTGCAATATTCCTTTCCTCTCACTACACAGACTTCGGATCTGTTTTTAGAGCTTGGAAGGATGTGTTTTCTCAACACATGGCTTCCTTGTTCCCTAAGCAGGATTTCCCAAGCTTGAATTTAAAAGACCCCCACCCCCCCAGAAGAACTACAAGACAACGCTAAATTACCATAGCAATTTATTAAGGGAGATCTTTGATCTTTTCTCACCTACGCAGTTGTCTAGCTCTGCTTCTTCTCCACAATGATAGAATGTGTTTACATAACTAATTAACACAACAGATTGAGTTTTATTGGGCACATGATAATAAGCAGGCCAAATGGTTTGATCTCACCATGGAGTAGGAAGTGTTCCAAATTAGCACTTCCGAAGAACTCCAAATGGGAGTGACTTGTGTGGAGTTCTCATAAAAACCAGAGTTCTCAATGTTCCCAAAAGGGGCATTATAATACAATAACTTTCCGTATTTGAAAATTCCTGGAGATTCTGAAATTTCTGAGCCATTCTCAGGAAAAGGACAAGTTCTAGAAAACCTATTTTCTCTTTGACATTTTGTAACATGAACTACTTTTAGATAAAGTAAATTTGGGGAAAGAACACTTAAACTTCTTTGGTAAGCTCACACCTTGAAAGAAAAGTTGGTGCGTGCAAATAAATCTCATTGTGGAGATTACAAGTTTGAAGTATTTGTTATAAAATAAAACTCCAGTATTTTCTGTGATCATAGTCCCCCATATTTTTTTAAAATGTATTTGGTTGTTGCAGGATCTCAGTACACAGCTCAAACTCATAGCAATCCTCTTGCTTTCAGCACTGAGATTACAGTCATGTGCCACCATGCCCAGCCTCTGGCTTCTGGCTGGCTCAGCCCTGGCTGGGGGTGGGGCTGGCACAGCATGCAGCAGCAGGAATGCGGAACCAGGTCCCTGCACTTAGCTCAGCTTGCCTCAGCAGGTGCTTTAGTCCACTGAGCTATCTTGCCGGCCCATCCCTCATAATGTTAAAGCAGCAGAATCTTCTGACATCGTTGTCTATTTTATATCCCCATACTGCATAGCTTAAACTGTAAAAGCATTCTTCCTTGGAGGGGGGAAAGCAATGCTTATTATTTCCAAAAGAAAGTAAATGTCTACATCAAAAAGATTGAGACATAATCAAGAACTCCAAGCCCTTGTTTTCCCAGGAGCAGGTGAGGAATACACATTTTTGCCCATCCCTATCCTTGCCTTCTGAAAATCAGTTCATTCTTCTAAAAGTTACAATTTTTGCACACTCGGAAAACTCAACTTTCTGTGGAAAGAAAAAGATAGAGACTTCTGATTACAAAATTGTTTGACAACTTAAGTGCAAATGAATTAGAAACATGTGGATTAAATTTCCCTTAAAACACACATGATTTTTTAAAATTAAGAGGAAAGGGTCTTGGCAACAAACCTTTTCATTTATGCCAAATCCAAAAGATTTCAAAAATAATCCAGACTGTGGTTGCGCGCTCCTCCGTAGACAGCTCTCAGTTTCCCGACATTTGTAACTGAAGCATCTAATCAAGATTCAGCCTATGGACACAGAAATGCTCCAGCACATCTTTGACTCTCGTCACCTCCTTGTTACTATGGGATAAATAGGAATTAAAATACTTGTACACAAATTGAATCAGGAAGTCACAGGGAGATTCCTTGCTGGAGAACTGGCCCACATGTCTATCAGAAATGGCAGTGGACAGACATCGTAAGTACCAACGCATCAGTATCTTACCTACTGGAAGAAGGAAACGCACTCAGGAAAAATAGTAATCTGCATTTTAGGGTCATCAAGAAAATGATGGTTCCAGGGCTGGCCCAATGGCTCAGCAGGTAACAGCACCTGCTTAGGCAGCACAGCAGCTGGGATTCGATCTCCGGTGGGCTATGCTGGCCCCATCCTTGGGGAGCACCAAGACACTGATTGAGCGTGGGTGTGGTGGTGCGTGCCTGTAATCCCAGTTCTTTGGGAGGCTGAACACAGATGTATCGCTATGCATGTGATCTACATAGTGTGACCCTGTAGACCCTGTAGACCCTTATGAAAAGACAGGGAAAAAAAGGTAGAGAAAGCAAATGATGGTTCCACACATTACTAGGAAGCCTGAAAGAAGGTATAATGGGAATGGATCCCGGGCCCAGACGCAGTGGTTAATATTACTCATTAAAAAATATTCCAATTCAGATTCTCATATGCATTTCATCAGAGTCAAATCACACTAGTAATCCTTAGTTTCCTTTTTTTTTTTTTAATTTTTTATTTTATTTATTTTTTTCTTGTTTCAGAACCTTTGTTTATTCACTCATTTTCATGGCCGGCTCAGCCCACCCCGAGGGCAGGGCTGGCGCAGCATGTGGTGCCGGGGATCGAACCGTGGTCCCTGAAGCTGCCCAAGATTTCCCAAGCAGGCGCTTTAGACCACTGACCCATCCCGCCAGGCCCCTTAGTTTCCTTTATGAAGCATTCCTCAATTTGTGATATGAGTTGGCTAGCATGAAAAGCTGGTTACATACAGTAAAACTCACAATATTTTATTTTTAAATGTCTTATCAGAAAAGGTATTGGATTGACATAGAACAACTACCTAAGATGGTGCTGACCAGAGAAATGTGCAGAGAGAAGACACGGAGAGAGGGGAGGAGGCAAGAAGGAAGGGTAAGCGGGGAGACAAGGGGAGGGGAGGGAGAGAACGAAGAGAAGAGAAATGGAGGCAAAGAAGGAAGAGAGGCTGAGCTCCTTGATTTTCCTCAAGTGTAGCTTAAAAAAAAAAAAAGGGAATAAAAACTACCAAGTTTTTTGAATAGTTAAGAGCTAAACTATAATGTTAACAAAAGCAAGATTATCTCTGACTGCTGGCTTCAAACCCTGTGATGTGTTAAGTATATTAATATCCGCATGGTCCCAGGACACAGGAAGTTGTATTGAATTAGCTCACCTAGGTCTGTGTGGCCAGGTTTGCAGTCCAGTCCTTCCTACAAGGGCCCTCTAGGCTGCTTCTCACAATGGTGGATGGCCACGTCACATGGGCGGAGCCCAGAGACATAACATCTAAAAGGGAGATTTGCTAGCAAACCTCAAAAAGTTTATTTTGCTACCATTATAAGTGATGTATTACTAATTTCTAACCAGAAGCTAAAAGGAAGTATAAGTAAAAGTTTAGGTATTTAACATATATAATCAGGTCAGTAAATATCAAATATATCTACAAATCCCACCTTCTTCTTAGTTACTTTCCTCTATAATGATAATTATTTATTCATGTTGACTTATTAGCTTAAATTATTTGCTCCTGTGACTTCTGAAACTGTTCTTATCTAGATGTAACTCTGTTTCACTAAAAAATATTGCTTAAAAAATGTGGGGGTCTAGGGAAATAACTCAGTGGTCTAAGACCCTGCCTGGGAAGCACAAGGACCCAGGTAAGACCCCAAGTACCACATGCCATGCTGCCGTGCTGGCCACCCAGACCAGACACAGTGACGAAAGCTTGTAATGGTATCAGTGAAGAGGCTAAGACAGAAAGAGCACCATGAGTCGGAGCTGCATAGCAAGATGCTGCATGAAAGAAAGAAACAGATAAAATAAAAAAATAGTTAAATGTGCATCTTTCTTGAAATAAGTATAGTAAAATATTTTCAAGTAAGATGGTATTTTAATAACATTTCTAGTCCTGTATGTATATTATTGTATCTCTGGACTATTTACAAAGACCAAATTAGTTTCTCAAACTTTATTAAGAAATTCTACAAGTAGGAAATATATAATTTCATTGTTTTAAGAATTTTCAAGTCATTGTACTCAGTATTATACAATGAGCCATATTGAGTTCTGCTCTTTAGGTCCCTGAAGCAGACTCAGCATGCTTCTCAGTATTATGCGTCATAGCAGGAGAGGCTTCCTAGAATTAAAGAACCACTTAATTCCTCAAATTCCTTCATTTTCTCACTGAAGGTGAGACTTTTAGCGCAATCATTAATCACGGATGGTGGCTATCATCTACTTCCGGGTCAAATGTTCCACTTCCGTTGCAGCATTTGCTGTTATGAGTGCAGAAATTTCAAACAGAAAAGAGGGTTTGATAAAATGATAAAGATCTCCAGGGAGATCTTTACAAAATATGATGGTCTTGGAAGTTAAAATTTGAGACACTGCTTATAGTTTTGATATATCTAATTCAATATTCTCTATTCCTCAGTTTTAGAGTACTAACTATTGAAGATGAGAAAAACCAACTGAAGTTACAGCCACCAAGGAACTTACATTCCAAAAGGCTTTAGGGAGTTTCTCTGTTTCAATTCCATTTGACTTGAATATTGCCACATAGTCTGCAGCGACCCTGGGTTCACCTCAAAATTTTATGATATAATGCCACTAGCCTCCTTACATTACTAAGTGTGACATTCATGTAATGTTTTGCTTAAATAAATATGCTTGAAATGAGTTTCAAATCCCCAACTGGTGGTGGTTTTCTCTAAAGGACCTCCAACAACTAAATCACACAAAGTACATTCTTCCTCCTTCGGGCAAGGTGAAAGCTAGGCCCCCTTCTGGGTCACCACCTGTGGGGTGTGGGGAGCCCAGCCCCCTCGCTCCACCCACCGGCCACAAGGCCCGTTCTTGCCTTCTTGCCCTAATGAAGAAGCTGATTGATGGATGTCACCTCCCCACTGCTGACACTCTTATCTTTCTCAGCTTAGCAGTAGCAGACATGGCCTGCTCCCTTCCAGCTGGGCTCTGCGTGAGCGGCCGTCGGCCGTCCGTCTCCATCTGCTCTCCTCTCCTCCTCCCCATCTCAACCCATATGCCTGCTGGCAGCAACCAATATGTCTGTCTGTCAGTGGTTCTGTAATGAGACCAATTTATAAGGTCACATAATCCTGACTCTTCAGGAAGAAGGAAAAAAACCCTCTCGATCCCATTTACTGAAAGTCACCGTCCCCTCTGCATGGCCTGACTGTGGGAGGTCACGTAGTGACCACCAAACAGTAATTTAGAATTGATTTCAAATGGGCTCTTTCTGTTAAAAGGCCCTGCTGTACACGTTTTTGCTTCGTTTGCCAATGCTCTTAGCTAGAAGTTGCAAAAATGAAAATATTGACCTTTAGGGAGGAAATTAGGGTCTAGCAGCAATTTAGATTATTATGTCAAACAGCGAGCACGCTGCTTCATTCCAAGGGCATTATCAGCACTGCCCCCTCACTTGCACAGGAAGATTGTGGGCAGGATTTCCAAGGATCTGTCAGTAAGAGCTGCATATTCACATAGCACAGCGGAATTTTCCCCCAAGAACATTTCGTGATTTTAGCTGACTATTGCAAATTAAATTCTGTGTCAGTTTTGCCCCGAGGCTAAGAGTACCTCATTATATTTTACTGAATTCAAATAACTGCAATAAAAATATTTGTAAGCAAAATGCAACCCATGAGTCCTATTTTATGATACAAGCTGTCATGAGCCACCTACTCCATTTCTTTTCCGCAGAGCATGGCACCTTGTACCATTCCAGTCCCCAGAGGCTACGTCCGATGGCTGTTAATTAACTATGATATGTGGACACTGCTCTGTGTTTCACAGGAATCGGGCAAAGACCAAGTAGCAAACAGAGTTCAATCTTCCTCACACATTTAAATGTTGAAAGTGGTCTCTTTTCGCATTTTAGTCATCAAGAAATGAAGTTTGCTGGTCCCTGCAGAATACAATCTACAGCTGGCTGGCTGAGAACCTTCGTGCCCGGTGGCAGAAGCTCTTTTCTTAGGAGTCTAATTTTAAATTCCTGACAGGAACAGCCCATGATCCCAAGCCTGTTCTTAGGTGTGCGATCAGGGTCCCCGTGCCGATGCCCAAACCCCCGGGATCGCAACTGCAAAGGGATCGTGTTGGCACGTAGCGCTGCGCGCCTGCCTTTTGCCCGTATGTCACCATACCTCATACTAAATTGAAACGTGACGATCCTGGGACCACAAGCAGACATGTGAGCTGTCATCCTCAGGATTCCCTTTAGCAGTCTGGAGCACAGAAAGCTGTCTCATAGTTGAGGTTCCAGGTAATGTGTTCTCAGCTTACGTTCTGGGACTGAAAACCAAGAATGTAGCCGTAACTGGTGGCTAAGCTTTGACGCATTTGGAGTTTTCTGCAGTTGATTTTCTGGCCACAATCCTGCTGTCCACCTCATGCCTCATCCTGAACAGCTGCCCTTGCTGGGACTAACTCTGCAGTAAAGATACATGAATGGCGGAGGCAGTCCAAGAAATACCAGACCTTGCTACTCTTCAGTATATTAAATTTTTAATTTGTTTTATTACTTAGATTACGTTTCTGTATTAATGAGTCCTAGAACTAAAATTTTTCCTCATAAAATGAATTAATACTTGGATTAATTCTAATATTCAGCTTTATTTCTGGAAGTTGAACACAATAAACTCTAGAATAAGAAAATCAAGCTTGATGCTGTTGTCTATTGCTGGTCTAAACATAATCCTCTACAGTTTCAGACAAAATACTAAGTCTTAACTTCTTGCAGCAGAAAAGTCCACGACCCGGATGTCTGAATAGGGTCTTCCTAGATACTCTTTTCACTAAAGGAAGATACGTGCATTTATCTAGAGTATAACAGAGCCTGGAGTTAGTACCTTTAAGGCCAGAACTATTTTTAACAATAACTATGGTTTCTTAAAACTAAATATTTTTTCTGTGTTAAACTACACACACACACGCATGCATGCACACAGACACACATCCCCTTTACCACGTGAGAATGAGAATATCGCTGGGTTTTGTGGCTTATTTCAATGAAGATAATACATTTTTCTTCATATTTTACTGGCTGGCAATGAAGAAGAGGCCTGTGTCCATTTTCTAAAGAGGATGATGCACCTCTAAAAGTCTGCATTATTCTCTTGCCTAATCTCTGGCATTTGTAAGACCAGGGGCTGAGTTTCTTAGACCACAATTAAAGAGCAAACTTGATCAGCCTAAAATAGACTTGAAAGAATATAAAGCAGCACATTCCAGGGAAGGGTTTTCGTATCATTCATTCTCAAAACATTTTCAACAGAAATGGAATTTTCTTTTTTTTTTTTTTTTTTTTTTTTTTTTTTTTTTTTTTTTTTTTTTTTTTTTTTTTTTTTTTTTTTTTTTTTTTTTTTTAGAAATGGAATTTTCAATGTTGATAATTCTAAGATTACTTATCATGATGGCAAAAATGTAGAATCAAAGTCTAGTGACAAACTTGAAGCAATACTACGCATCTGTTCCTTGGCCTCCAGCCTAAAGATGGAGGAAAATGACACATTTGTTGTCTTAGCCTCTTTTGTCATTTCCGGGACACAGTAGCCAGCGCCTGACACCCACAGCTGAAAGGAGGAGTGGCTTGCGATGACTTCGGACCATGATTGGCTTGCTCCAAGCTTGGGTGGCACGTCACAGGACGTGGCATAGGAATGGTGGCTCACCACATGACAATGCAGGAACAGAGGAAACTGAGGCAGGATGTAAGGAGGGCAATGTCCCTTCCAGTGCCCACCTCTTCTGAGCAGACTCCAGCCCTATTAGCAAATCAGCTCTGTAGGCTTCATATTCCAGTCACCTGATAAACACAGACATTTGGAGGGCTATTTTCTATTCCTTTTTTGGTGGGAGAGCAGCTCAGTTCACCCTAGGGGCAGGACTGGAGCGCATGTGGGCCCCCTGCGCCTGCCTATACTTGCCTGAGAGGTACTTTAGACTGCTGGCTGGTCCCATAATTTTATATGCTCAACCACAAAAATTATTAGAAAATTGGCTTAAAACTTTTGGGCACAGTACTGAGCTGCTGAACTATTCAACCATACGTAGGACAGAGCTATACATGAAAATACTATCAGCATTTGAGTAGTACCGCCATAATCTAGGTGTTCAAATCATCCCGCCCTCCTGGAACAGGGCACCTCACTGGAGGAGAGGAGGGCATCGGTGACAGCCCAGAGAGAAATGTACCTTCACAGATGGGAGCGAAAGCTGTCCAGTGTCTCTGCAAAGCAGAGACTGTGTGCTGAGATTGAAAGGTTAGAGAGATTAGCAGGGGCCAGACCAGGAAGGTCTAGTTAAGTCATTTGGAGTTCATCCTTGAAGCAACAGCTTTTAAAGAGAGGATCAGCACGATAGTGTTACCATCTAGGAAGAAGCCTCTAGTTGAAAAACAAAGATCAGAGAAGGAGCCACGGAGAGAAAGAAAGGGGGAGATATAATATAGTCCTGGCAAGAAATGCTCAGGATACGAGGCAGGGGCAATGGAGAGAGAAAACAGATTTGAAAGCTATTATAGAGTTAGAATTATTAGGACTTGATGAGTGACTGGATTTGGGTGTTTAGAAGAAACAGGAGGGGAGGAGGAATTAAAGGTCTCTGACTTGGGTAGTGAAGTTGTTCTCATCAGTCAAATAGGAGAACAGGGTCTAGGTGTGTTCTGTTAAGTTATCTGGGATGCATTGATTTTGAAATGTCTTTAGAATGTGAGTGGAGACACAGCCAGTATCTTGCTGGCACTCAGGAAGAGGAGTCCAGGACAAATACAGATCGGGATGCCCTGGCAAACGGTGTTTGAGTTTGGAACATGAGATACAAGGCTCCAACTCTTGCACGCAGTGTTTCTGGAGCTGTTGCCTTACAGGCCAGCTCAGGGAAGCGCCCTGCAGAGCTGCTTTTTGTGGTGGAAGACTCTTCATGGGGCACAGAGCAGTGGTGAGTCTCTATAGTGGGAAATTCTGACTCGCCAGCCTCACCCGCCAGGTTTTCTCTGAATGATCCCTATTAGGAATCCACCCCATTGTTTTTTGTTTCGTTTCGTTTTGTTTTAATGTCACGCTTTCTTTCTTGTCCCTAACAAACTACAAAGCACAGTCAAAGGCAGGTCATTTCCTCTCCCTGTTTTCCCTACAGCGTCTCCCCTCACTTTTAGATTCCTCATACATCATGCTATCATATCCATTTTTCTACAGAATAGAGGTTTGAAATAAAAAGAACTTGGGATACTTCTGTTTCTACTCAGGTGGACCAACGTGGTACAGCCTGGTATCTGTCTCATCAGATGCTTCCAAATGCAGTTCACCAGGGCTGCTCTTCCGGTCCTCAAGCTGCTCCAGGGTGTGAGCTCTCCTCGCTGATGCTCCGGTGGTAAAGATCTAATTTCTGCTAGCAAGAATCCAAGGAACACTCATTGCCATTGACACTGTTTACAAGGTCTGAAATGCCATCCTGCCCACTTCCACATTTCTGCCCAGACCTCTGCCTCCCTGTGCTCTTGTCGGTGTCATCTTGGCGACTGGTGCTGGGGCAGCTGTCCTCTGGCCCAGTCAAGTTTTGAAGACTTATGCTCTTTCCTATGTGTGGGCATACACTGGTCTCTGAAGACATTTGGTCTCCAATTATTTTTAATCCCAGAGTAGCCATCAGCTTTGCAGTTCATGAATATTATTCTTCCTTTACCTTCAGAGGGTTGCACTTTCCAGACTCCTACATTGACTTGGGATGTGTCCAAGGAAATGTTGTTGAAGGTGACACTAAATGTTCAGAGACTTGACACTCCTTTGTGTGGCTTACTACAGAAGAGAAACTCGCACCAGAGTTTGTTATTACTAAGTAACCTTTGACAGAAATGCAGCACGAATAACAAATAACGCCCCATTGTTCTCACCCACAGTGTTAGTTTTGGATTGCTCAGTACCACTATGTGAGTAGGTTTGCTCTGATACATAAAACCACTTTCCTTTGCCATCCTTGCCCTCTGACGCCCTCTATTAACCAGCGTAACGCAATATCTGAAGCAATGCGCGTGTGATGACAAAATGTTTATTTTAGCTCATAGATCTGAAAGATCCAGTCCAAGACTGGGTGACCCCAAGCTTTGGGCTTCTGGCAAGGTAGCGCATCATGGTCAAAATCCGCCCTGAACCAGGACGCAGAAAAAGAAAGGTAAAAGCAGGAATAACAACGACCCTGAGGGGAAGAACCTCAATAACCTAAGCACATTCCATGGCCACCCACTTCCTGAGTAACACTATCCAACACTGAGCGTTTAACACAGTGACCATGGTGACGCCCTCCTCAGAGCCATAGTACACTCGCTGTGTTAACAGGCAATTGACCATGTCTGCTATCTGTTGATGACCAGTGCCACATGGCAGGTTATTGTGCTACACAAATACCTTGTTTTGCTTGCCTAGATCTTTGTACAGAAGATATGATTTAGGATGAAAGAGAGTTTTAATGAAATAATAGTTGCAGAAGACATAATTGAAATGTTGAGAATGAGGAGATGGATGTTTTATTCTTGATGAATCCTTCAGTATAGCATACAGAGTGAGCCAAACTGAAATGATGCAAGTGATTCTGTCTGAAAACAAAGAGTGGGACTAAGTCTGATCGCATGCTAAAATTCTGCTGCTTGTTGAGGATTCTGGGAATAGGGAGACTCTACCACAGTGACTTGTCACTGCAAAAGCAGTAAAAACAACAACAACAAAAAATGGTTAATGCGCTTTTTAGTTTGGCAGCTCATCTGGTAAAGCCCTTCCTAAGGCTATGAATCTTAAGTTACATGACTAATTACGACCAGCTCAACGAAGACTACAAAGCTACATTTCTATGGCTACCATAGGCAAATGCTGGAAACCCTCGTCACTCTTGGAGAGGGTGCCTCACCTTGGAGCCCTGAGGTTCTACATGTGCAGAAAGCTTGAAGACCCTCACGAAGTTGACATCATCACTGAGTTTCACAGAGAAAGAGCAGACTGATGCACCCTTTAACTGGTTCTGGGCAAAGTGGACAGCCAAAGTAAGAAGGTAAACTCAGACCCAAAAGTTCCACCAGGCAAAAGAAATCATCTCAAAATGAATTAAAGGTTTAGCTAAGATCCTGAGGTGTGAAACTTCTCGAAGAAAATAGGAGACAAAGCTTTTGACCCTGACCTTGACAGTGCTCTCTTGCATATGACATCAAATGCCAAAATGTTTATGAAAAGGTGCTTAACATTAATAAATTAAATCCCCCCTCCAGGATTTACCTTGAAATCACGTAGAGCATTTTGGAGATCTTTTGTCAGTGCCAGACATCTGAATGACTCATGGCCATTGCTGGACCAATTTGCTCTCTATGAAAGCATGAGAGAATGTTTTCTCTCTCTCTAGGTGACTCTCCTTAGGCACACTGTACATCATGGATCCTTTGCCTCTGTGGCCCCATAATCGCCTTGAACAGGAAACTTGGGACACTACTGAGTTACAGAGTATTAAGTGCATATTCTCTTAGGTCTCTTATGTTTTCTAGATCCCCTTAGACATAGCAGGACCAGGGACAAATTATTGGCTACCTTTATAACCCTTCTTTTTCTCTTATTCCTTGGTCTGCAGACTTAAGTTATTAGCTCTCCAGAAGAGAACCTTAGTGACCTACTTTGTTACATACAAAAGATAATTATTTTATGTAGGTCTTGCATTCACTTGGCCTTAACCAGCCAGCAGAAAAGTTTAACTATAAGGCATATAAAATAAAGCCAGATTAGTATACTGAGCTGTAAAGGGCTCAAGTCAACAGCTTCTGACATTGCCAATTCTACTGATAACCCACTAGTATTATGGACTATTGGACTATACATACAATTACTTTGTCTCAGCTCAATAAGAAGAAATATTTGTACTAATAGTGTTTAGAAAAGTAATCATGTCTGCCTGCATCTTCTACTCTGAACCACTACTATGAAAATAACAATATGCATTGTATTAATTATTGTGGCTGTCCTACTGTGCTTTGAAACTGTCTCATTGTTATTTCTTTCTTATTAAAATTAATAAAATTAAATAAATAAAAGACAATAACAATTGTTCCAGTAAGAAAATTACTAAATTATTAGACAAATGCAAATCAGAACACAATAAAATACCATTTCTCCCACATTTGGATAGCTAATTATAACAGAAATAAATACTGCCAAGCTCTGCTGATGGGAATGTTAAATGGTGTAGTCTCTGTGGAAATGGTATGCTGATACTTCAAAAATTTTTACGGGGCAGAGGAAATAGCTCCGTGGCACAAGTGCCTGCCTGACAAGTGCAAGATCATGAGTTCAAACCCTGGTCCCGCACAAAAACAAAAAAATGATAAAAAAAAAATGTTTTACCATAGGATCCAGCAATCCTGCTTCTGGATAAATACCTAAATAAGTCAAAAGCAAGGACTCAAACATATCTGCGCACCTATGTTATTTGGTGCATTATTCACAATAGCCAAAAAGGTTATAGTAACCCTAGTGCCTGTCACATCCATGCTACACAAAATTTAGCACATGCAGTACGATCTCCCACCAAAGAGGAAAGGCATTCTAACGTTTGCCATCTCATGGACTGATCCTAGAAACTTTACACTCCATGAAATTAGTGGTTTATAAAAGGACAAATGTTTTATTACTCTGTTTATACAAGGCACGTAAGTGCTGGGTATGGATAAGGTAAGAAGTGAAAAGTCAGAATTTAGTGGGTGAGGAAACTCTGTTTGAGAAAATCTGAAAGGTTCTAGCATGGGTTACTTATGAGGAGTGCATGGAATGTGAACATACTCTGTGCTACTGGAACTGAGTTTTGATCTCCAGTCTGCCACGCTGGCCCTGCCCTCAGGCCACCCTGAAGCTGTAACTAAGCCTGGGTGTGGTGGCCTGAGTCTGTAATCCCAGTACTTGGGAGACTAAAAACTGGAAACTCAGTATAAGTCCGATCTGTGTATTGAGACCCTGTAGACCCTGTACTAAATATATAAAAAAGTAAACTTTTATGTTATGTGCATTTTACTATAACAAAGAACATATTTGCCAGGATTTACTGGTGAATTTAGACTAAGAATTTTAATTTTATGAAACAGCAAAATAATATATCATAACAAAATAATAAGAATAGCAGTATTTTAAATACCGCATATCATAATATTAAAAGTAATTACACACAGGACAAGTTAGAGACCAAAAAGACTTTCAGAGAAGAAACAGATAGTAGCACATAACTTTCTTTCAGAGAACCAAGACAAATGAGGAGATTAGTAGTATAAGTGAGTCACATGAGCATTTATTTTAAAATATTTTTTGAAGCAAGAGGAGAGTTCAGGTGGGAAATTATTCGAACTTCTCCTTATTGCTTATTTACCGATCTCCTGTTTTGCTGCCCCCTCTCCCCAGATATCTTATATTTGCTTGACTGGTGTTGTCTCTTCTGCATGAGGGCTTTCTGTGTGAAGCACGGTATTAGAGAATCCATATGACAGCTAAGCTTGTGCATCTGATTGGCTTCTATTATATTCTCATAGAAAAATACAAATAGAAGACACATGGAAATACCATGTTGCACCAGACAAAATGGTCAACATCAAAAATCTAATAACAAGAAACACTAGTAAGGATGTGGGGAAAGGAAGTTATCTACATTATTGGTGGGACTGTACGCTAGTATCACCACGATGGAACTCAGTGTGGAGGGCCTCAGAACACTAAGCACTGAAACTTCATATGACCCAGCTATTCTTCTTCTAGATATCTGCCCTGAAGGGTTAAAATCATCGTATTACAGGAATCCATGCATACCCAGGTTCAAAGTGCACGATTCATAAAAACTAGATTGTGACAATATTGTGTATGTCCATCAACAGATGACTGGGTGTGGAAAATGCACTGATACGCAGTGGAGTACTGTACTGAGAAATTTATTTGTGAGCATATTATGGTTTGTATCTAGCTTTCCCCTCAGAGCTTCATACAACCATGGGGCAAGGACTTCTGGAGTTTGAAAGTAACTCATGATCCATTGGAATTACGTGTTTTAGTACGGCTGGGATTATGTATTTTAGTACTGTTGGGATTATGGGTATGGTCTGAGGTGGATATCCTGAAGCAGAGAGCCTGAATGTATTATAAGAGAGATGGAGAGACAGACTCTCTCTGTTGCCCTGGTTGGTTGGCGGCCTCTGCCGCCATTTTGCTGCTGTCCCGCAGCCATGAAAAGGATGCTCTCTGCCGCGCTTTTACACTCAGCCTTGGAGTTAGCCAAGTATGGGCTAAAACCTCCAGTAACTGTGAGCTAAATAAACCTTTCCTTCCTTCATTTTGGGTGTTGGGTATTTGTCCCAGCAACAAGAAAACAGTAGCTAAGACAGAGGAGAATTTTAATTATAGCTTAAATAGTTTTAATATGTTTAGGCTTCTATAAATTTTCTATTGCTTCTGTGTCAGGCTTTGTGAGTTGTAAAACAATGGCCAACATTTTATAAGTTATTGTATTCTTTAGTATAAAGTTGATCAAAATAGCCTGTTATGCTTTTAATATCTCTGGCACTGTTGTGATGTGCACACTTTGATTCTCCATGTTACTAATTTGTAAGCTCTTTTCTTTGTGTTACCTATTAACTGGAATGTCTGATATTTATCACTGCTTTTTTGTATGTTTTCTCATTCCAGTTCCTTACAGTAGAACCTTATTTCATTTACTCAATTCCTATTTCCTACCTAATATAAAATTTTAATGTTACAAATTTTATCTAAGGACTGCGATGGGTCCATCACACAATTTTGTGAGGGTGAGTTTTAATAACCATTCAATTAAAAATATGTTCTAATTTCCCTTGAATTTCTTCCTTGATTTATGACTTATTTAATAGTAAGTTGCCTACTGCCCAAATATTTGAGACTCTCTTATTCTGCTCTTGATTTCTACTTCCTTATCCTGCTATCAGCCAGGCTGTCCAATACTGTTCCAATTCGTAAGCACAAAAAAAAAAAAAAAAAAAAAAAAAAAAATTCATAGGCACACTGATACCTTCTGTCCTCCCGATCCACGTCTCCATCTATTTTCTCCCTTCTTTTCTTTTCATATTTTACTAAGTGCTACATTTAAGTTGGTACAGTTATCGTGATATTGTTATGATTTTTAAAGGATAATGTCTTCATAATAACTTTTGTTATTAAAAATTAACCTCTCTGTCATTATTTGCTGTGGTGTGTGTCTAGATGTCCCCCCCCCCAAAGCCTCATGCAGCCGTGGAGTGGGCTGCTAGAGTTCAGGATTAGTTCATGAACCAATTGAGGGGTTATCGGTGTGAGCACTGCAGGAATCATTGGTGTGAGTGCTATGCTGGTCCTGGGGTAGAGGGCCTGCGTGCAGTATAAGGAAGGGAGTGAGGCTTGCTCTCTGTCTGTGCTCCTCCCCTTTTGCTCTTGCTGGCTGTGCTGGTTTCTGCCACCATGGATGGTTGCCCTCTGCCATGTGCCACTCTGCCTTGGAGTCATCTGAGCATGGACTGAAACCTCTACAAGCTACTCACTAAATAAACTTTTCCTTCCTTAATTTTGGGTGGCAGATATTTTGTCCTAGCAATGAGAGCAAAGTAACTGAGACCACTGTTGAACTCCTCACTGATTTGATTTTAATACAGTCAGGGTAATATTTTATGATATATACTTTCCAAACCCTTATTTGTTTGTCTGAATTTTATTTTAATTAGTCTTACAGTTTAATTGGAACTTCTAAAACTATGTGTATCTGATGCAGGGTCTCATTACACAACTTGGATTTGTAGTGATCCTCCTGTCTCAGCCTCCCCCAAGTGCTGGGATTATAGGCATGCACGACCGTGCGCAGTCTCTGTGTCTGGCTCATTCTGCTTAGGGGCAAGCCCAGCTCAGCGAGTCGTGCCAGGGATCACATCTCAGTCCCTGTGCTTGCCTAAGCAGGGCGCTTAGTCTACTGACAAAAATAAACAAACTGTTTTAGTTTCTTTTCTCTCATTGCTGGGACAAATACCTTACACCCAAAATGAAGGAAGGAAAGGTTTATTTAGCTCACAGTTACTGGAGGTTTCAGTCCATACTTGGCTGGAGCCAAGGCAGAGAGGCACAGGGCAGAGAGCAGCAGTTCATGGTGGCAGAACAGTGACAATGGCCAGAGACAAGGGACCAACCACGGGAACAGAGAGCAACAGTGTGAGCTTGTCTCTCTGTCTCTCCTTACATTATATTCAGGCTCTCTGCTTCAGCATATCTACCTTAGGCCACACCCATAATCCCAGCACACTCCCAGTCTCCATCAGTACTCAGATACATAATCCCAGTGGATCATGAGTCAAGTCTCAAACTCTAGAAGTCCCCACCTCATGATTGCATGAGGCTTTGGGGGGGACAATTAGACATAAACCATAACACAAACAAACAAAAAACAGAACAAAAACAAACATTTATTCCTATATTACTCTTTCCAGTGGTGAATCTAATTTCTCTTGGAATCATTCCCTTCTTCCTGCCAACCACCACACCCCTTCCCCTGCCTGTGCCAGAGTGCGTCTATGCTATTGGCAAAGTGTCCCGGCTCTAAAATTGTCTTTGATTTGCTCTCAGTTCCAATAAAGTATCTCCCTGAATATACAGTGGACACACTCTTCTTTTGACACTTCAAATACATTGGCTAATTTTTGTCGAATGTCTCTCATATCCAACAAGAAGGCTGCAATCTTTCTCATCATTGCTCTTTTGATGTCATAAGATTTCTTTTCTCAAGTGTTTTTGAGATTTTATGAATAATAACCAGCAGTTTGACAACTCTGTATGAGAAGTGCTATCTTTGATAATATAATTCTAAATGAGGTTCATAACCTTTTCCGGTCTGAATGTTAGGTATTTTTTAAATCAAATTAGAATATTTTTTACCCATAATTTTCTTCATTTTTGTGGCCCCTCTTCCCCAATCTTCTCAGGTTTCTTAATCATGTTTAATATTCCATTTAAATCTCTCCCCCAACCCCCAAATTTCTTTGTCTCAGCTTGGATGGCTTCTATCTACTGACTTAAATAACATCACCTTTCTAATGTTATATTTGATCTATTGTTAATCTCTTTTAATAAACTGTGTATCTTAAATTTCATGTATATCTAAACATCCCTACACTGGTAAGGACATGAGTGCCACAGCTATAGCGTTCTTCCAGTTCTCTATCCCTCCTCATTGTGTGCAACTTTTCTTTTAAGTTCTTTAATACACCAGGCATAGTCATTTTGAATCTTTAGGACTTCAACATTTAGATATTTACCGTATCCTCCTATTGATTTGTTTTTGTCTTCCCTACAATTCATGCTTTTGGACTATTTCACAAGTATTATAGTGTTATGCACTGGATATTGCGTTCACAAAATAGATTTTTCTGGGCATGGTAGCACAACCTGTAATCCCATCTCTTGGAGGCTGAGGCAAGAGGGCTATGGAGAGGTAGAAGCCAACCTTGGCTCCATAAGTGAGTCCAAGGCCAGCCTACCCTACATGGTGAGATCCTATCTCAAAAAAGAAGTAGTATTTGTAGCTGATGTTAAGAGTTATTATACCCCCATATGCTCATATTATTTTACAACATAGATTATACATCATTATGTTAAATTATATATTTTTGCAATAAGGAGTATCATTTCTTCTGTTAGATCAGCAGAAGGCCTGGTCAGTGCAAGCAAACGACAATCATTTGCTTTGAGTTGTATAGCTGCAGTCTCTACATCAAAGCCTTATAACTCAAGCACACTGATTTATTCTACTGTGCTTTTTGCTTTTTGTTTCATCTCTAGCTTTCAACAGACACTGGGCACAGAGTCAATCTTGCCAAACATCCAATGAACTAGAGTTCTACTTGAAGATCCAATGAGATTTCATTTTCCTCCAGCATTACAAGCGTTGAGATTGATTTCAATTCTTGCTCTCTGGGACCCCATGGCGGCCAACCACTGTCGGGCCTCAGACCTGTCAAATCCTGAGCCTTTTGGAAAGAGAGGCTTTGGGACTTGCAGCTCTAAAGTGTGACACATTCTGAGCCTGAGAGTCCCCATGAGCAGAGCACTGTGACAGCGAGATCCCCTGGAGTGTGAACTGGCTGGGCTGTGAAGCTGTGAGCGCAGACAGTGCCAGTCCTGGTGTGTAGGTCTGCGCCAACGCAAAGCTGCTGAGCCTGCAAGGCTGAGAGCTCATTCCTTGGCAGAGAATCTGGGATTTGGAACCACTCCAGATCCCGACCCAGCGTGCCAACCCCACAGGTTTGGGGCAAGTTGTTTGGGTTTCTTATGGGAACAAACAGCGTCTTGCTTCTCAACTGCATCCAGCATCATGAATCTAATATTTGCTCACTCATCTTTCTGTTGTTTTTTTATTAGGTTTTTAAATTCTAGATTGTGTTCTCTCTGGGCCTCCCCCATAGCAGGAATATTTGCTGTATCTTTTGATTTCTTGTGGTTTGATGTCAGTGAAGTTCTGTTGCACTAATCTACATGCTTGCTGAAAGCAAAACACCACTGATGCTATTTATAGAGGTAAGAAAGAGTGAAGCCCTGCATTTGGTAGTTTTAATTTGCTCCTAGATACCCATTCCCTGCTCTTATTTGTTATCTTGTGCTTTGACTTCTATTAAATCGAGCTAAGATGGGAACGTTGAGCTCTTCCTTTCCCTGGCTGATTCCTCCTGATGTGACCGACGCTGTAAGGGTTTGCTAAGTGTTAAGGCTCCTGTGAAGCCCTCCTTCATCCTACTCTTCTTGCCAGAGTCAAGGAATGAGTTCCTTCCTCCACTTGTCTGATAGCAGCAGTATTGTGCTGCTGCAGCTCGGGCCATTGTGCTGTCTCTCCCAGCTCTCCGTGCTGTGCCTACTCTTTTCTAAGCAGTCTAGCTGGACTCTCCAGGCATTCCTCAATGGGAGAGGACAATTTCTGTCTTGTAGAAACTCTGACACAATGAATTTTCACACAACAGACTCTGAAGTTGAAAGGAAGGTCCCAGGAGAGGAATGGGAGAAGCAGACTCACACATCAGTGCCGTTTAAATGGGCATCAGTGTGGAAGAAACATACGTTGGCATGATTTCTGAGAGAAGAATGATGGAAACCTCAGAGAGGAACTGAAATACTAAGGGATTTTGCAAGCGACAGTGGGTGAAAATTTTATGTGGGATAAATTAAGGATGTTAGAAGTTCAACAGGACAATTAGTCCAGAAAGGGAAGGCATAAACCTTACTGTTTTCGCAGTCATAGGCCTTACCACCAACTCGTTAGAAGGATGGATCTGACACTTCAATAAAGGCTAGAGTTTTTTCTTTTCTTTCCTTTTACTTTTTGCTAATAACATTATATTGTTTACTTGAGCTAAAGAACTCTTCTCAGTTAGAATCTAAAGAAGAATTTCATGTGTATGTTTGCACAAAAGCTAAAGCTCTCCAGGCTGGAGACAGGTTCAATGGAGAGAACGTGCTGCTTGATGACATGGCCACTGGTAGCTCAGTGAACTCGGCGTGGTTGGCCAGTCTGTCCTGGGTACAGAGGTGAGAGCTGGGTCTTCCTGGGCATTGGGTGTGCCTTATGAAATTAATATATGGGATGTGAAAAACATAGATAGGTAATGTTACTATAGTTCAAAACAGGTGTCAATTCAGTAAGAATATGTGCTTAGCATAGCAATGAGCCAAAACCATGATGCTTCACTCAGAAGGCCCGCATGCGAAAGAAGAATTGTCATTCATGTAACCAATCTAATGTGAAGTATGACAGGAAAAGGGGGACAAGACACAGAGACAGAGAGAGAGAGAGAGAGACAGAGACAGAGAGGCTGAGAGAGAGACAGAGAGAGAGAGAGGCTGAGAGAGAGAGAGAGAGAGAGAGAGAGAGAGAGAGAGAGAGAGAATCACAGAATCACATTAGGACTGATTGCACGTGAGAACTGTCTAATGATGTGCCAGAGCACAGGCCACCATTAAACTTTGAAGACCCTTGGGCTTGATAACGTCCCTTTCAGTCTTATTATTTAAGACTAGCAACTATGAGGTAGACCTGGATTTACGCTTCTTTCCACTTGCAAATTAGACTTAATTTAAGAGGCAAAGCAGATGGGTGAATTCCAGCTACCATACTTTAAGGCAACCTTGAACAAAGTGCGAACAGTTCACCAGTTCACCAACACACATTCCCTTCTGGGACCAACGCTTCCCTTGCAGGAGGTGCCTAGGTGGGAGAATGAGTGCGATCAGAACTCTTTCCTACTCACCTAACATAAATTATGACTTTCCAGTGGAGAATGGTTATTTACAAGGTTGCCATAAATCTTACAAACGAATGCATGTAGGGAAGCAGAGATCCGGGTCTCTGGTTGCCTGAACAGAGATTGGGGGGAGAGAACCCAGGACGGTCATCTCTGACTTCCCAGATTAATAGGCAGAGGGACTTCATAGCTTCAGTTCTGAAAATAGCAAGAGAGTAAGGCAGAAAAAGAAGAAGAAAAAGAAAGAAATAGGCATGCTGATTGCATTGCTACAACTTAAATTATACTCAGATGCGAACCCTGATGTGCCAAAACCAATGAAGGCTGAGCCTGAAAGATCAGAAAGGTGACACCTGGTATTGGATGCCGCAGCAGACATGACTAATACCATTGGTATTGTGTAGATTTGGCCTTTGCTAATTTAATATTCAAATAAGGGGGTCAGGCCCATAGTGCTGTGTAGCTTCAGAAGAACTGGGCTCCCCGCAATTTACCTTCTTGCCCCCAGCAAGGGGGCTGGGTGCCTATCTTGTGTGTGACCAAGACAAGCTTGGCCATTTCCATGTGTTTGTTAGGACCTTTTGGTTTCATGGCTCTCACACATGGCCGAGCTACGAAGGAGCCCTGAGAACTCATCCATAACTCGTAATAAACAAATAACCTCCTCATAGCTTGCCCTTTGGATATTTGCTTTATGCCAGAACATTTTAGTTTTACACACACACACACACACACACACACACACACACACACACATACACACACATGTATTTCTCGACTGAAAATAAAAACCTGATGTCCTCCCCCATAACTTCTACTGCTGGAACTCAAGAATACCATATTGGCTGAAGGCTTTCGGGTGTCCTTGCAGCGACAATCAACAGAGGTCTCCTCCACCCAGATGGGTACTTGTAAGGATCAAATGTATCATCCTGGCAAGTATTTGCAGAATATCTACTAAGCACAAAGCATTAAGACCAGGGAGAGCTACAAAAAAAGACTTTTTAATTGGTCTTAAAAATGGCATACATTTTCATTTCATGAGGATTTAGAGCTTCAGAAGATCAGTCCAAAATTTTTTCAGTAGCACAGGCCCTTCCTGGCACTGCCCCTGACCATTAAGTACTCATTTAGGTTTTGGAAACAGAATCATGACAATAAAAGCTACTGTGTATTGACTGTTTGCAGCAAGTGGAGCACTGTACTTTGTCCTCCATATGTAATTATCCAGCACTGCTATGAGAGAGATGCGAACGTCGTGGCTGCTTTACAGAGAGCACTCGACAGAGTGAGGCAACATGAGCTCTAACTCTGAGGCGGTGTCTCAGAGCTCATTCATTTCCCTGTACAGAACGTCCAGCGTGGCAACTAGAGCCGTTCCCATCTTCGCTTTCCTGACCCAGACATACCGACTTCCGGCCTCCTCACTTAGTGGGGAATGTAGGAATGCTCAAAGTTCAGAATTATTAAGTCCCCTGGGAAATTCTGTAAAGCTTAATTTCAATGATCATACAGAAATGAATACTTCTACCTTTTATCTATTTTTTATTTTTTTTAAATACTTCTACTTTTTAAATACAAAATTTTACTTGAAAATATAATACCTGTAGTTTTTCCCCATTATGCATCCTTCCACTCTCAAATGCCTAGCACTAATTTGTCATCTAGAGTTACCCGATATACCTCAGGATTTCTCAACAGACCTCTTAGGAGTTTTTTATATATTTAATCATTTGTCCTAAAATTACTTTTTTTGAGTTTCCTTGAACTCTGATATAATTTAAAATATAAGATTTATCTCCATGAGTCCTCAGGGAAAACGAAGATGCCCCTCACAGTAAGTGTCTCAGTATTTCTTAAGGTACTCACATAGTTGCAGCGAGCACCTGAGAGACCCGGGCCAAGCAAGCCTCTGCTGCAAAGAAATTCAGCAAGCATTGGGGCAGAGGCAGTGATGGGCGCTCCGACCAGAAGACCCCGCTGGACCCCTTGGCCTCAGGTCCTCTCCCCTTCCTCCTCCTCCTCCTCCTTCTCTTTCCCTTCATTTTCGACTTCATCATCTCCCTCCGCCACCCGCTCCATGTCTTACCAAGGGCCCAGTCCGAAGGTACCGAAAGTCGTGTGTACACAGGGGATGCCAGAGAATGAGAGAGGAATGCACTGGCTAAACGTGAAAATGCAGAGGGCCGGAAACCCAGGCAAACTCTGAGAAATAGCATCTTGATGGAGGCACCTTGATACCACATTAAGTCAAATAAATCAGATGGACAACCTTAAACAATGCATGCTTCCTCTTATGTGTGGAGCACAAAGTATGAATAAACGAAAGATAAAAACAAAAGATAGGTCAAAGGAAGTAGGGGAATAGATCTCTTGCAAACAGAAAAGAGATCATAAGATGAAAGGCCAGGGAAGACGAAGGAGAAGGGGTCTGAAAAGAAAAGCTGGGCTGTGTCCACACCAGCTCCGAGGGAGGAAGGGGACTTTCTGTCCTGCAAACGTTCAGTAATGTAATGAAAAATTTAAGAAATAAACTGTATTTTGGCTCCGAGAAGATTCTCCTCCTGTCGTGTTTCATATACAGTAAGGCGCAGACTCTTGGGGAGGGCCTAGCTAGGTTGTTCTTCACCTAACAATGTCCGGACAGTCTCAGCGTGTGCCCAGAGCCCGGGTGGCGCCAGAAGCTCCGGGAGCTCAGCGCAGTGCCAGACCCTGCTGGGCCTCGCTCCAGATCCAGGGGAGCACAGAGCCCCCTGCACCATGCTGCATGGGAAACGGGTGAGCCCGCCACTCAGAAGTGCGGCTAAGAAGAGACGGGCTATTCTTTTTTAAATGGGTTTTAGAGTTCGAAGAGAGGAGTGGGGAGAGAGTGTGGAGGGGTAAAATTGAGGATTAGTTTTTAATTTTGCATTGAAGAGCCTGTTAACAATGGTTACAAAAGGAAATTAAAGGCCTGGAAGCAGTTGAGGTTTTTGTTGTTTCTGAAGTTACGAAACACATCAATATTGCACAGGCCTGCGTTTCATGTGGCGCAGCGACGTGACAGCTCTGTGGATGGGCCCTGAAGCCTTTGAGAGGCTTCCACGAGCTCATCAGCGTTCGCCTGAAGCCCGCGAGCCGCGCACTCTGCGTGCCCATTGCTCTGCCTCTTCCTGGGCAGAGTCCCAAGCTTATCTTGAAGCACATTCGAGCTGTGTGCGCTGGGCCGGGGAGAAAAAGAAGGAAGAAAGACCCGGCCGGAAGCATAGCTGTGGAGTTCATGAGGGTGAGGCCCACGCAGACGCCCCAGCTGCCGTTCAGAGGTGGTGATGCAGGCGCTCTGAACCCCAGAGCACAGCGGAGAACATCGCTCCGGATTCAGATGCGACTCCAAGACGTGCACTGCTGTGGATGACCAGCCAAGCATTAGGCTTCTTCTTCACAAGCTTTGGTCAGCCACTGTGGCCTGCAGTGAGTGTCCTGAAGCTGCTGTAAGATGTTGAGCAGAACTTGAGCCCACACTGAATAGGTTTATATTATGGGATAAAAATTCATCTGAATATTTTAATTACAATTAGGTGTAGCACCCTTTTTGTTTTTATACCAGGGATTGAACTCAAGACCTTACCCTTGCCAGGCAGGCTCCTAGGCCCCTGAGCTATGTCTCCAGCATGCTCATCAGGCTTATGATGGTCCTGTGGGGGGTGTACAATTATGGTCATTCAACATACAAGACACAAAACAGATGTAAAGGAAATCATTGACGCTCACGCTGCTAACAGAAGTAGAGAGAGACTTCGTCACCTTCAGACTGACAGCTGCACCCACACCCAGGACCATGGCCTCTGCTCACTGCTTCCTTATGTCCTGCTGTGTAAAAAGAATCCGTTCTGAATGTGAGGAAAAAAATCACACTTCTCTGTTACTACGCAACGCACATGACTGTTGGATGACAGAATTCGTGCTCGTACTCATAGCTGCCTTCTTTCATCCAATAATGATTTTTAAATAAAATCGCACCTAATCCTCCATACATTTGGCGAACTCTGTGGCAACCCACACGGCCTGAGGAGCATGAGGAGCACAGGTGTTGGGGTTTAGGGCTTTTGCAAGGTAAACAATGCCATATAGGGCACATTTTGTAAGATTATTTCATAATGAATTACTCAAAGAATCACATGCAAGGAGTGCAGGAAATCTTTTCACACACTAAAGCCTGAAGAATGCAGCCTGAATCCCACAGTACCTTCCTGCATGAGTCTAGCTGAAGACCCAGAGCCCATAGCAATGCCTCCCACAAGTCCAACTGGAGGCCTAGAGCCCACAGTGGTGTTTCATTCAGGCGCGCTTCATGGCTCTGTGCTAGAAAGGCCCCAAGGTCAGTGGTGGAAGCTAGAAAGTCTATGCCAGCAGGCTGAGGGATCTGAATTGGAGCCAGGAAAGAATGGTCAAGGTAAGAACCAGAGCTCCCCCCAAAAGCAATACACCATCCTCAGCAGCGATGAGGTCTTGAGCCCCTCCAGCAACGAGGAAAACAGAGTTGCCATCAGGAAAGCCAATGAGACAACCTTCTTTAGGAGGCTCAGAAATGTGCTGTCTTCACCTCTGGGGCCAGGAAGCGATGCTCAAGATGAGGACCAGAGCTCCCCCAAGATGAGCTGCAGTCATTCTCAGTGACAACAAAGATCCCAAGCTTCTCCAGTGACAAGCACATCCAAGTTCATCAGAAAAGTCAGCAGGACAGGGTCCTTCAGCAAAATAGCCCAAGAGAACCAGCAGATTCCAAACGGCTCCCACAGTTTCTCCAGACAACTTCCCTAACAGCCTAGAGCAGCTGTTCTCCAATTCAGCCTCTTATGCTGTTGTCCACAACCCGCAGGTGTTCCACACACACCTAGCAGCATACTAGTTCAATTCTGTTGGGTGTAGCAAGTTGACCACTAGTGAAAAATCCACTGCAACAGGTTGCCGAGAACCTCCACAGACACTAGGCTCGTGCAGACCCAGATTCATGCTAGCAGTGTCCAGTTGTAAATATGAGGAAGAATATAGTTTTATATGTGATCATGTAGAAAAATCTCCAAATGGAAGACAGCCCATTGTTTTCCCTCTGCTGAGATCGGAGGGCCCTTCCTTGTGTGCTAGGACTGGTGCTTTTCAAAGCTCAGCGTGTGATGTTTTCTTCATCTCCTGAATATTGCTAAGTTCCTGTTTCTTTAATGACCTAGAAGTTAATCTTCTTTGGGCAGCTTTGGGTCACAAAGTCTCAGGAATAGAAGAAGAACCAATAGAGTTCCATAGTTTGAGAGTTTGAGAGGAGCTGGTGGACTCTGAGTGCAACATGAGCAGGCTGTCAGCACTGTGCTGTTACAGGGAGTGAGGGGACTGAATTTCCTTTGAGAATGGCCCAAATTCTCAGATAACGGTTCAAATAAGTGAGAGTTATTATGTTTTTCCTCAGTGAGAAAATGATAAATTTCTTATGTACTCAAAACTTAAAAGAGTTTCTTATATATTCAAAACCTAATTTAAAATCATGTGTAATTAACCCCAAATGTTTTTCCCTCTACCTATGGATGTCTTCATTTCCTGTGGGCCATATGCATGTGTTGAGTAGCAGGGGAAGATGAAATCCTAAGTGTTAATCTGACGTCAAAAAACAAAAGGAAACTGTAAAGTGCTGTATATCCATTAGCCCACCAAATGCCTAAAACTAGCTGAAGATGAACAACAGGGAACACAGCAAATCTTGTTCACCTAGCAGTTATTTGTTAACATGAGATTTTCTACATGATTATATATAAAACTATATTCTTCATCATATTTACAATTGGAAACTGCAATTTCTTTATTCCCTCTCAATGCACTCTTTCTGAAGGACCATATATATTGCCAGTTAAGGTTTAGCATAAAGCAGAATTAAAGAGCAGAAATAACTACAATAAATATTAAAGACACAAATTCATTTAAGTAATAGCAAAAGCAATCTAGTCATGTAAAGAGAAGTACAAAGTTTTGCAAGGGCAGACAATAGGTGAAATCAATGCCTGGGTATCCACTGGGTCCTTCCATTGTGTTCTAGCTCTCTGAGGATCACTGGGTTGAAGACACTGGAAAGAGTGAAAAGAAACATTTTTGGAGTAAAGTGATAAGAAAAGCAAAACTCAGCTACTTATTTTAAAAGTGGCGTCATAAAAGTCAAATAGTATTAAAAGTTAATTTTCAAGGCTGAACCCTTAGCACAGCGGTCTAAGTGCCTGCCTGGCCAGAGCAAAGACTCTGGTTCAATCCCTGGTACCACACCCTGTGCCAGCCTCTCACCGTACCAGCCACTGAATCTGGATGTGGTGGCACATGCCTGTTATTCCAGTTTGGGGAAGGCTGGCAGAAGAGGATCACCACAAGTCTGAGCTAGGTAGCAAGATACTGTAATAAAGAAATGAATAAATATAGTGTTTTCAAAACTCAATTCTCAACCGGGCGTGGTGGCGCACGCCTGTAATCCCAGCACTCGGGAGGCTGAGGCAGGAGGATCGGTGCGAGTTCGAGATCAGCCTGGGCTACAAAAGTGAGCTCAAGGCCAGCCTGAGCTGCATAGTGAGACCCTGTCTCAAAAAGACAAAAAAAAAAAAAAAAAAAAAAAAAAAAAAAAACACCTCAATTCTCTCTCTCTCTCTCTCTCTCTCTCTCTCTCTCTCTCTCTCTCTGCCGGACCGAGGTTCAAACTCATGACCTTACACTTGCCAGGCAGGCACTTATGCCACGGAGCTATCTTCCCAGCCCCTAAAAACTCAATTCTTGGTACAAAAGAAATTCCAAATTCACTAAAGTTTTCTGAGGACTCACTTTATACAAAATATTATCGAGTCAAGATATCAGCTGCATTGGGAAAGAGAAAATAATAAAGCCATGTATTTATTCATAAACAAAGGATATCAGCTTTGAGGTGTCTTGATTTCCCAGGACTTAAGAAATACTCCCTACTTAGGAATTTAGTGAAGAATGAAGTGGATTACTCTGTGACACTTTAGATTTTGATTGGTGAACCCCATCCAAGTCCCCTTGGAAGCGCTGCTGACTAGACACGCAGTGTACTTACTCCAACAATCTCAGCCAACGTTCATAGAAAATGTGAATGCGCTGGGCAAGAGTGTGGCCCTGCAAAGCTGAAGACATGTTTCAGGGTCTGTCCCCCACATGTAATGCGTGGACATCTTTAGACAAATGATGGAAAGTTTCTGGGGCTTATACCTTTACTTTTAAAATAAGAAAAAACGATATTACATGGGGCGGGATTGAAGAATATTTGAATTTGTTAGGAGTTTATTACCATAAGATATACGTGACTGTTAATTCCATTCCAAACTCTTGCCCGAGCTTCAAAACACTTCCCACAGCATTCTTGTTACATGCTAGAAGTCGTCCGTCACGCCTGCCTTTCATTGCATTGTTGTGGCTGCCCTACTGTCTCAAATCATCAAAATCTTTTCTTCTTACTCATTTATGTATTTAATACTTGTTCTCATTACACAGTTCAGGCTTATAGTGATCCTCCTGTCTCTGCCTCCTCATTGCTGGAGTTCTGAGGCCAGTATGGTGTGCAGTACCAGGGATCGAACTCAAGTCCTTCTTTATGCTAGGCAGATGCTTAAACCACCAAGCTATCTCCCCAATCTGGAAATTTTTATACTTTATGATCATTTTGACTTTGGAGAAGAGTCGCTGGATACAGGGTGGCAGATTTAGTGGGTAAACTAGAAGAGGGCACAGCATCGTGTTTGTGGGAAGGCCTCTCTGTAGGGCGGCACTGGGCAGCAGCATTGGCTGCATTTTGATCATACCTGTGCAAGCACTCAGGAAAGAGGAGTTCTAGAACTGTTTTAGAAGGTAGCAAGAACAAAGACAAAAGTGCATTTGAGGTCAGAAAGAGTATTTTGAGAGGGATCAATGTCAGTTGTCTACTATGACAAAAACGTTCTGGGAGTGTAACTATTCATTTTACATTTCGATCACAGCATGTACATCAAGAGCCAAATGTGTTGAACAGTTCTGGGTACCTATATCTCAGTGAATGTCAGCTGCTCTTGATTTTCCAATGAAATTGCCCTGGTACAGAACTAAAATGGATATCTCTGATGTAATTTTTTTTTTTTTTTTTTGTCTTTTTGAGACGGGGTCTCACTATGCAGTTGAGGCTGGCCTTGAGCTCACTTTTGTAGCCCAGGCTGGTCTCGAACTCGCACTGATCCTCCTGCCTCAGCCTCCCGAGTGCTGAGATTACAGGCGTGCGCCACCACACCCGGCTTATCTCTGATATAATTAAAATTAATTAGATCATATCCACTAGCAAGACTGGCTATATGAACTATGGGACTTGGAGCAAAATAAAAATACAGGGGCTCTTGTTCAGTAATCAATGAGACTTTCAGGATCACAGTAGTAAAGCATTAAAGCAAGCACAGAACCTTGCAAAGCTTAGAGCCGTATGTGGCTTCACAGATCACTCGCCATGAAGCCAGCCCCTGACCTTGGAAATATCAGACCTTGTTTCAAGAACAAGGACAGACAGATGACCAATTCCTAACAGCAGCCAGTGCATCGCCTTGCAGTAGATCTGGGAGTGATGTGCTCAATAATAATTGCACAGATATTGCAAAAGGAAGATGCCAGACAGCTTCTCCTAGCTCTGTTTAGTGCCTTAGGTCACGCTTTCCCAAGGAAAATGCATCTGAGACTTTGAGGGTTGATGAAAAAAAGAATGCCTCCATCAACTCTTCTTCATTTTGTAGTATAATTGACCCTTGGAAGCAGAAAAGGAATTAGAAAAACAAAATAAGCATTAGAAAACCTGAGGCACTCTGGAAAGTGCTCAGAGAGGAAAATGTGTTAGCAAATGTCATTTTGTTTAGGACTACAAAAAGGAGAATGCAACTTTCATTAACGTCCTGGGTTAAATCCAGGCTTTTGTCTGATTGATATGAAGAATCCCAACTGTGAAGTTAGGAAAGAGGCTGAGATTTATGCACACTGGTATTTTTTACAGCCACGTTCATGTCTCCCAAGGCTCAGGCAGATTTAATAAATCAGATAAATAAAGAAAGAAATAAGTAAAAAAGCATTCTATGCTCAGTGCTCCATGCAAAGTTTCCATTGTTGTCCAAGAGAGTTCCACACGCACAGCACAGACCAGAGATGGCTCTCTTGTTACCCATTATTCGAAGGAAAATATCTCGCTTTGATAATGATGTAATGTGGCTTTCACCCCCTGAACTTCATAGAAGACCCTTCAATCTTTCTTGATGTCCCTTTATGTGCAAAGGCTTCTTTTCCACTTATAATGTTGGTTGAATGGCTTGTGAATACTTTACAAGGGCTATGTCATTGCTCAGCTTGGGGTCTCTTTATGGTAAATTTTTTCAGCTGTGAGAGAGTTTAAGAAGTAATGGTACTAGTTGGGGAATAACCTTTTTCTTTGAAAGAGATGGGTAGCGAGAGATACACAAGACAAATTCAGACAGACAAAAACGAAGAGGGACAGAAGAGTCAGTACTTGTGAGTACAGCAAAAGTAAACCCTTAGAAGCTAAAGACTTTAAAGCTAGTGAAAACTGGTCACCCAAGAGCTTTATAACTTATACAACCCTAATATCACACAATTTCCAACTCTGGGAAAATTAACTCACTAAACTATTTTATTCTCTCTTTTGTTTTCTAGCTAATTTCTCATACTTCCCTACAGGAACCCTCTGCAGAGTTCATTTCAGGAAAAGCTGTAAACAGAAGATCCTCTCCAATAAAATGGTATTCAAGCAAGTTTATAAGCATTTTGTTACCTCCTATTAGAATTTATTCATTCATTAATTCATTCATGAAATAAATGCATCTCTTAAATATTGTATCCCAACCCATGTTAATTTGGGAAGGAAAGTAAGTTCAGTTCCTGAGTATAAGTGATAAAAACACTGGAAAAACGAGTCATAAAAAGAAATACAAGCAGCAGCTCAGGCAGCCAGTGAGTTAGAATTACATTGCATCTGCACAAGGGAGGGTAACCATATTGTCAACTAATGGCAGAGAAAACACTGACTGAAACTGAAGCACCTTTTAGGAATCTCACCTTTCAAAGTAGTGCAGTAAAACATATTCTGCATCATAAGTCAGAATACAAATTCTGAAGCCTGATCACCCAACTAGACAACATGCTACTCTGAGGCAAGTTAACTTAATATGTCTTGGTGTCAGTTTCCTTCTTGGTAAAATGCAGGTTAAAAGCACATGGCTCATATGGCTGTTATAAGAATTAAGATAAGTGATCTTTTTGATGAGATTTGAAACATTGGCTGGGGCTGGGGAGATAGCTCAGGGGTCTAAGTGCCTGCTTGGCAAGTGTGGGGAGGAGGGTTCAATTCCCAGCGCTGCATGCCAGGCCAGCTCGGGAAACTGGAGCACACAGTATGGCCACGGAAACGACATGGTGGTGCGCGCCTGCAGTCTCAGTTCTTGGGAGGCTGGCACAGGAGGATCACTGCAAGTCTGAGCTGT
>PVJA010014215.1:0-26848 GCA_004027025.1 Myocastor coypus
AAAAAAAAAAAAAAATACTAGGTACATTGGAGTAATGGCTAAGAGATAGTTACCCAAGTTACACACAAAGAGCAAAAGGCACAACTATACACAAGGAATGAGAACATTGCCTACTGCACACGGGTGCTGATTTAAATAAGACAGGTATGTTAACTGTCATCCCCCCCCCCACAATAAAAAGAAAAGTTGCCTTAGTTATGGCTTTTTCCCACTAGGTTTTCTGTTTATCTAAATACTGGTGCCCTTAGGCAGTACCTGCTACTGGAGCACGCTTTTCATAAAACCTTTGGGGGCATGGAAACAGCAGGGAATACTAAATATTCATTCAGCTGAAGAACCGAGAAGGAAAATGTATCTTGAAGTGAATTTTAAAAAGCAACGTGTAGTCTTCAAAAATATGAAGTGACACCGATCCTAAGATTAAAGGGACAGAATTTAACACAGCTTTATGGAATGTGTCTTTTTGAATTTGATAAGCATGAAGATTCTTTCAAAATATTATGCAATAAATTATATTTCGTAAGTTCAAAATCCACACACAGTGTTCCCCTTTCCTCAAAGAAATACAGAGTTTAAAAGTGCAATTTGAAAATCAGTTCCACAGGCTAATGATTTGCCACACATTGCCAAACTGATCAACGATGCTCTACCCAGAAGAAGAGAATTAAAATGGTATGAGCTACCAGAAAAACTGAGAGCAATGTAATTATTCTAGAGACGAATGACTTTTAGGTACCGGTAGTGTGTTGCCATATGAAATGAAATTTAATCTTCCATGTCTGTCCCTTGTATACGTTGTGTCAATACTAAAGATTATTCGGTCACATTTAATACTACGACCTATCCAGCCAGCCTGGGTTCTATGGGACGGAGCCTGGCCCAGGGCTCTGGGGCGATGCCCACCTCTCGCCCAGGTCATAAGGGATCTGGGCTGTGTTTGTGGGTCCCAGCAGCTACCACCAAGTCACACAGAACCACCGCGACTTCCCGCTACTACAACAACCTTCTTGGTTGTGGCTATGAAGATTGCTGTTTAAGAAGGATCCTGCCCGCTGCCATCCATAATGCCTTTAAAAATCCATCCTAACTTATAGAACGATCCTCATGTGACCTTTTGATAATGACGCAGTAAAAACGTAGCAGCTCGTCAAAATGCAGACGATAGTCAAAATAGGAAGTGGTCAGCCTGTGAGGGGCAGGCAGCCCCGTTTCAAAAGAGACAGTAGCAAGTCCACATGCATATGTGCAGATAGCTCCAACATGGCTGTTGCTCGTCTTTCCCCAGAGATTTGGGATGTTCAAGTTGGTGCGTGGCACCATCCCACTGTGTCCTTTCCTAAAGCAAAGGGGGCTTCCCGAAGCTCAGCCCCACTTGTCCATCTCCTGGGACAGCGCGTGCGAACATGATGAAGACACTACAGCTTCCAGGTTAAAGCAGACCTTGGAACAGCGGTACAGCGCCAAGCTCCCCGCATGCGCGGCACCCTCTGGCGGTGTCCTGCTGCCTCGCCCCTCCGCACGCCTACACCTTCCATGCCGGGTGCCTTCTGCCTTCTACAGGCTCCTACTTTCTCCTCTGTGTGAGACTGCTTGGACGCTCACCTAGGAAGTGGCTCTTCTCCAGCCACCTCAGGCAGTGCTCACACAAAGCCTCTCTATTCAGACAAATGCTCCCCTACCTTCAGAGACCCCCTCCCCATTTTCACCAGATGTGTAAAAGAGGACAGACACTGTTGCTGCCCTGTCATGTTTCCCCAGAGACCCCATGGTTTCTTGCAGATGTGGACTTAGCTTCCTCCTCTTGGTAGCCACTATAATTTTAATGGCATCCCACAGAATCTGTGTTGACATGATGAAGATACTGCTGCATAACATGACATAATACTGAGCGCTCGTGCACGGCCTCCCCAAAGGAAGAGCGACAGGAATGCACAGCCTCACAGAAGAGTTTCATCCCAGTGTCACTTCTGCATACATAAAAGCAGCAGAATGACACCGGAATGATTCAGGATTCGACAGTTTACGGAATTACTGTGTGCTGCACATGTTGGGGGGCCTCTTGACGCAGTTGCTATGTGAACGCTTCCATTTTGGATGGTACTGGAGAAAAAGTGCGTCATTATCAGAGAGACACAAAAAAACGTGTATGTTACTGAGCAAAGTCTATATTCTAAGTAGAATACATTCCCACACCCGGGAGTCTTCTCCATGGCAAGGGATTGGGATGGAGAAGTAGGGAGGGCCCAGCCAAGAGCAAAGCTCCAGACCCAGGAAGCAGTGCAGATCCCTGCAGAACACGGGCCCAGCCCTCAGGGTGCTGGGTGGCTGAGGATTCAAGATGACATGCAGGCCTGGCCAACTTGCCAAATGTTTGGCATGTCTCGGCCCTCCACATTCTGCTCTAAGTGCAATCATTTGAAGTAGCATAGCGAGACCCTTAAAGTACAAATTTTTAATAAGCAGTCATAAGGACTTGTTTTTGTTTGTGTGTTGAAAATTACCAAGGAAATCTTCCCAGTCTATGGCGGTCACCATGAATGGTGTGTGTAACCTGACCTCCCTGAAGAGACTGGGATTTGGAAGCATGAGCCTGGCTTTGCCTCTGCAAATAATAATGAAGAAATAAATGGTATCTATCCTAACCGGGTCGGGGCATCTGAGGTTACTGGCAGGGGAGAATTCTGGCTTTCTTGAAAAGATGCAATGCGCAAGTCTTCTCAGTGTGAGGGCAGCCCGCCACGGCCTCCACAGTGCGCCATTGAGCGCGAGGAGAGGGGCCGTGGGGAACTGGACAGGCGGCTGTTGTTTGAAAGGACTCCAGACACTCTCCTTTGCTGTGTGCTTACTGAAAGAAACCATTTGTTGTGCGGCTAACATAGCTCGCTTCCGAGACTTGCGGAGGAATGGGCGCTGCGCTCTTGGAAACCTCAGGGCCAAGTTTAATTTCTTCAGCTTTCATCCTAGCCCATGATCCTTTGCTTCCAAAGAGTGAAGGTCTTCGGTGGAAATCAAAGTCTGCGGCCAAAGGACTGACCCTTTCTGCCTGACCCAGGGTCTGAGTCCAGCTGAGACCCTGTTGTGGGCTTCCTGGTTCCTGGGAAACCGGCTCAGAGGTCAGGCCTAATGGGCAGATTTGCCAGCTTTTGTTCTCCTTTGTAGGCTTAATGAAAGGCTCAGAGCTTATCGTGATGAAAGGTAGATTATGGAGCGATCTCATGTGCTAAAGTGTGTCTGTGGTTTTTTCCCTTAAAGTAATCTACATCTATTCTCTCTTCTTTCTCTCTCTCTTCTCTTTGCATATATCAAGAGGGAGAGACATACAAATGAAATATCTTATAATGTTATCAAAACACTCATCTCCTCCCATACACGCACATAGTCTTCGTTTCCTAGGACACGAACGCATTCCTCCCTTTCTTTCTCCTGCACTCAGTGACCATCAGGGCGATCGTGAGCCCACAAAAGATTAAGACATGTACCATTAAAGACCAGAATGTAGGGGGCCAGCAAGATAGCTCAGTGAACCAAATCACCTGCTTAGGCAAGCTTAGGGAAGCACAAGGACTGTAGTTCAAACCCCAGCACCACATGCCGTGCCAGCCCTGTCCCCGGGAAGGGCTGAGCGGGCCGGAGTCTGGGTGTGGTGGTGCCTACTGCCTGTAATCCAGGTGCTGGGGAGGCTGGAAACAGGAGGATCACCATGAGTCCAAGCTGCATAGTGAGACCCCATAGCAACTGTATTCATTAAAAAAAAAAAAAAAAAAAAAAAAAAGCCTAACTTAAAGTGCAGGATGTTGTTATGCAATTATGAAATACAAAGTATAGTTTTCTTAAAAATACATCTTTTAAGAGATGGATGCGGGGTTTAAAGGACTTATGTTCATGAGTGGACACCATCTCCTGCTGTGTTACTCCAGGGCTTGTTTGCATTTCCATACGTGTAAATATTCCAAAGGCTCCTTCACGTTAATAAGTGACAAGGGCTCAGGAGAGTGAGAGGTGCTCTCTGCTCTTCGTGAAGAGAGCACAGAGACAGTACCCGTTGGTGGAAAAGATAGCTGGGAAGGAAGGGCACATGGTGAGGTCAGACAGTGGCGAAGATGAGACGAGGACCCTACCACACGCACGGTGAGGGCCTCTGGGAGAGCCGAAGGACTATAATTCCCATGGTGATACTTCTCCCTTCTGGGTGGGTCTGCATCTCTCGCTCGTCCCTCCATGGGCTTCTGGGAGCAGCCGTGAGGTCCCCAGGGGCACTCAGCTCCATGCTGGGGCTCCCAAACTGGAAGGCCTTGGACTGGCAGGGAAGGGGGAGAAGACTTGGGGCCGCCCTGACTTCAGATCTAGGCTGCTCGAATGTGCAAGTGAAGCCAGTCGCCTATACAGGCTTTTCATAACCTGCAGGCTCCGCTCCTGCTCCTAGGATGGCCTGGGGTCTGCGATTTTGAATTTCTGGCAAGAACCTCCAAGCCACCGGGGCTGTGGAAGACAGTCTTGAGGCTGAGCCGAGGAGGTGTGTTTGGCTGAGAGTCCTGAGGAGCGTGCAGCTGAAAGGCAAAAAGCGCTCACAAGGTGCCACCTGAGCCGAGACAGACAGAGCCACCCAGGAGGTGGCTCCCTCGGTGGCGAGGATCTCAGCTGGAGGGGGCAGTTGGCTGAATTAACTGGATGTGGCCATTATACCGGGTCTCACAGAGGCCGGGGCAGACAGGAGGGACAAAGAGGGGAGCGGTGTCACAGCTAGAGAAAGAACAGGGCCATGAACAGGGGTAGGCAGTTCTGACATGAGCAGTGGAGATCCCTTGGCTGAGGAAGGTCCACAGGAGAACAAGGAACCCCTGGGGGCGTGGCCTGGGAACAAGGAAAGGGAAGCAGTTGTTCGAAACTTTGCAAAGACATGCTCACAAGTCTAACTTCTAAAATGAAACAGACACTGAAATTTTAGGGAGGTAACTTCACTTTGGTTCTTCTGCAATGTCTTAGAAAAGTAAGTTTACATTTCGCTGCTATCAATCCTATCAAACAGCTGGATCCCCCAATTCAGACCTTTGGTCAGGTAAAACAAAACTCAAAGACTGCCGAAGCCCAGAAGTCTGGTGCCTCAGAGTGCTGTTCACATTACCATACAATTCAGAACACATTTATAGGGGACAATAGTGTCTCCGCTTGATTTCTAAGTTGTGCAATGAAAGAGTAAGAGATTTCGGTGATTATTGTTATGATTATTATTATTTTTATGTATTTAGTACAGGGTCTACAAGGTCTTACTTTTCAGATCAGACATGTAGTGATCCTCCTGTTTTCAGCCTCCCAAAAACAGGGATTATAGGTGCGCACTACCACACCGTCTCAACAGCTGTCTCAGCAAGCTCCGGGGGCGGGGTTGGCACAGCATGGTGGGAATCAAACCCTGGCCCCTGCCCTCCATCTAAGCAGGTACTTCAGTCTGCTGAGCTATCTTGCTGGCCTGAATTTGGTGAATACTAAACGAGGGACCGTGACTTCCATGTGTACAGAGATTGCCTTGCGTTCTGGTAGCTGCAGCTCTGGCGGGGCATGGGGGTTGTGGCCAGGGTTCTGCACTTCTAGCTGATGCCCAGTCTCAGCTCCATACTTGGAAAGCCAGGCTCCGAGAAGGTTGAAGGTTTGGTTACTTGAGTGTTTAGGATATAATACACTTTAATGCAAAATTCAGAATGTGGTAGAGTGAATATTTTGAGTGATCTTAAAATGGAAGTAATGAAATTAAAAGAGACAGTCCTTATTTTAAAAAAATCATTTGATTCCCATAAATAGGCATGTCCAATCTAGCAAAATACTAGTGACTTCTCATATTCGCTTCCTTTGCTTATATTTATAATCAAGTATATGGAAAGTTGTAAAAGTACTCCTTTTCTAATCTTATTTTCTACAGCCTACACAAATATTACCAAATACAGAATGGATCAAGGATCTACATTACCTTTCACACTGTATTTCATTTTCAAAAAGCTTAAAGCTCTATGAACATCAAGCATGAATAAAGATTCACACTTCCCACAGTTGTAGCCATTGGAAAACCACCCTGGCCAGCTCCTGCACCAAGCGGAGTAGCCCAGTACGGTTTTCACAGTGCTGGGGCTAAGATGAGCTCTTCCTTTGGCAGGAGCAGCCCTAGCCCCACCTTTGCCACCTCCCCATATTCGTCTTGACTCGCACGGCAGGTACTGGCTTATGTCCAGTGTTTCTTTGTACACTGCATTTTAGACACTGTACAAATTTACCTTCAGAAAGAGTTGGCCCGAGAGCCCAGGGGATTAAAGTGCCTGCTCAGACACATGCAGGGGCCGGTGGCTTGGCCCCCAGGGAGCACTGAGATGGCGACTGTGACTGGGTGTGATGGGGTATGCCTGAAATCCCAGTGTTTGGGAGGCTGAAAACAGGAGGATCACTACGAGTCTGATCTGCAAAGGGAGACCCTGTAGACCCTGTACTAAACACATTACTCTATAACGTGAAATCTTCAATAAAAATTAAAAAAAAAAAACCCTATGCTTTAAAAATTTGCCTTCAGAAAAGGCATCTCCACTCATGCCAAGCATCCAGCCAGTCAGACTGGCCTCCCGCTGGGCCTCTAGGCTAACGGTCAAGCCCCAGCAGGCTCACCTCTTAGGAGTCCCAGGCACGGACTTGGGCAGAATTCCACCTCAGCAGTGCATCACTGGGCCTCGGTGGCCCTCAAGGTACTTTGGCCCTGGGGGCTGCCATCTGGGGTGGGTTTGGGAGAAAGCTCTGTCCAGCATCATCCTGGACACCCATACTTGTTGCCAGGCTCTGGGCTAGCCTGCTAGGCTGGATGTAACCATGTTTACACCTTGGGTGGAACAAATCCCGAGCCCCATGCAAATACTTCTGCACAGCTCTGCAGACCAGAAGTCCAAGGTCAAGGTGGCTTCAGGCTTTTGCTCTGGCTCACAGGAGGCCAAATTCTCATGGTCCTTGGCTGGTCTAGGGTAGGGTCTACAGGGACAGGGTGATCAGGGTCTCACTATTAGATCCAACTCATAGTGATCCACCTGTTTACAGCCTCCCAAGAGCTGGGATTACAGGCGCACAACACTAAACCCAGTCTCAATGCCAGCTCAGAATGCCCCTGGGTCGGGGCCAGCACTGCATGCCAGGGCATCGAACCCCTGACCCCTGTGCCTGCTTGCAGGCACTTTAATCTGCTGAGCTATTTGACTGGCCCTTATATCATCATTTAAAAGACCTTATTGCTAGATATGGTCAAATTCTGCATACTGGGAGCTGGGACTTAAGGGTACCAGAGGGACAGACTCTGCCTCTCAGAAAACTTGATCAAGCTGGGATTTGTGGCACTGGAAAGTGACACAAACAGAAGTGAAAGGCAGGACCAGGACAGAGGAAGAGCTAGGTGAAAGGAGGTCGGGCGGAGCAGCAGTGGTGGGGCGCCCCCCACCCCCACCCCCTTGGGCTCCTGGGACTCCCTGGCTTCTCTGCGCACTGCCGACTCCTGTCCAGCCCCGATGCTGCTTCTGGGTGCAGGCCCGTGAGCCGGTTTTCAATGAGGCCTGCCTGGCCCAGGCTGCTGAAACCTTTGCCTGTCTCTTTCACAGCCCTCTGGAAACCTCCAACAAGCTCCCATTGACGGAGATCAGCGGAGGGCATTCTCCTCCGCAGCTCGCAGGCGCTCACTGCGGTGAATGGGCCAGCGCAGCTCGGGACACGCGGGGCTTGGGCAGGGAGCGGCGGCCTGAGTGGGAGCCACACAGCCCTGCAGACGGGCGTGGGGGCCTCGGCACACCGGCCCTCCTGTGCGAGCACCAGCCGAATCAGCTAGGGACTCCTTGCCTCTAGAAAACTGGAACGGCACAGTAGCGAAGTTCCTTAGAGCGAGTCTTACCTGTGCACCTGCGTGTGTATGTGTGTGTTTATATATGTATCTGTATGTATGCAGCATCTGGGTGAAAGAGCACACACACACACACACACACACACACACACACACACACACACACAACTTGGCAAATGCACACTCTGCTTGTGTGGCCAAAGGCCACGTTTACACCATGAGCAATATTGCCTGTTACTTCCCATCTGAATTATGCCACATTTTAGTCTGCTGCTATCTTCGTCATCCTTAAAACAAAGGACATCCAGCACATTAGGCAGCCCCTTGCGGAAACGCCGTCGGTGCATCTCCAGAGGCCTGCGCTCTGTGCTTTCCTCTTTAATGGCAGGGGCGCGTTACTGCAGTTATAGGTGTTGATTGCTCTCTACCTTAACGAGTTCTTTTCCAATATAACGGAGCCTGGCTTGAAATACCGTGGACACGGAGGTAGGCAGAGGAGCCCTGTGGGTCCCCGGAGAAGCTCGGTGCATTTTCTGTCTCCTTTCTCCACACTGGGCGGACGCCTGCCGATTTAGGGCCTCCGCGGTAACTGCTCTGCCTCCTCCAAGCAAGGAGAAATGAACCCTGTAGAAGTTGTGCAGCGTAGCTCTGGCTCAGAAAGCAGCAAGCGAGGCAGGGGCAACTGAGGTCATTCAACAGAATTATGTGGCGGCTGGCGGAAGCAATTCAAAATAAAAGCAGAGCAGATCGTTTTCACTTAAATTCAATTTATTTTTTAAGTTTATACGATTTCGAATATGAGTATTACTTCCTATTTATTGCCTACTTAATATTCTTACCTCACTTCCCATGTATAAGTTTGCAGTATCTAAAATAGTCCTTGGTAATTTGTATTCAATAAATATTTCTTGAGTGAATGAATGCATAAAAATATCTAAACTTGATCACCTTTATAAGGTGCTATTTCTTAAATAATGTGAATAAATCTGTGCATTCTGTAGAATGATATTGTGCCATATAATTTAAAAAGCTATTTTATAACGACACTGTTAACTGAATCTTATGGCTATTATAATTAAGTGATGTAATATTATAATATATTGTTGATACTTCTGCTGGAGAAAACACGGACATAAGATTCAAGAACTGGAGCACTCTTATTGGGAGCCGATAACTGAAGAAGCAGAGTGAAAGGCGCTGCTTAGAAATCGCCGCGCTCAAGGCCCGCAGGGCTCCTGCAACCCTTCTGCTCCCTGTGGCTTCCTCTTCTGCACCTCCACAGAACCTTGGTCTCTGTCTGAGGGACCCAGCGCCTGGCTCTCTCTTGGGTGGAGGCGAAGCGCATGCTCCATCCCAACATCACAGTGACTACGCCTAAGTGCCTAAATGCCTATCTCAGTGGTCTTTGCAGTGCTTTATCGTAATCGCCTCACTCCGTCTCCAGAACATTTTCTCTCACTCCAAACAGAAAGCCTGGATTCACCAAACACCAGCTCTTCCTCGTGCCCTCCTTAGCGCCACTGGGAAACTTTCTTATGTTCTGTCTCGGTGAATCTGACATTGTCCACGCCTGAGGCGACTGGAGTCCGACGGGTGCCTTTCTGGGCTCAGCTTATGTGCCTCAGCATCCACGTCTGAGGTTTGTCCACGCTGTGGTACGTGTGAGTGAGGTTTGTCCACGCTGTGGTACGTGTGAGCACTGCTTATTACAGCTGAGCAATGCTTCATGATATAATATGCACTTACATAACATATACATATTACATAGAGTATAGATATTACATATAATTTTGTTATGTACATAAATGTTATGGTTTGTGTCTAGCTGTTCCCCTAAAGCCTCATGCAGTCATGGGGTGGACTTCTAGCTTTTGTGACTAACTCGTGATCCACTGGGATTATGGGTGTGAGTGCTGCTGGGATTATGTGCGTGAGTACCAGTCCCAGTCCATACACGGCTGGCTCCCCGGCAGAGCAGCATGTGGCAGAGAGCAACCTTCCATGATGGCGGCAAGGAGCAGTGAGCAGAAGGGAGTAGCAGCCGTGGGCGGGTAGCCTGAGTGCGACTTAGGGAGACAGACTTGCTCTCTGCAGGCATTATTGTTATTAATTATTATTATTATGTATTATTATTATTTGTATTGTAGGGATGGGTCCGCAGGGTGTTCAAGGTCTTACTACTAGGTCAGACTCATAGGGATTCGCCTGTTTACATCCTCCCAAGAGCTGGGATTACAGGTGCATGCCATCATGTCCAGTCTCAATTGTTATCTTAGTGACCCCGGGGGCAGGGCTGGCACAGCAGACCAGTGGATTGAACCCCTGGCCCCTGCACCTGCTTGCAGGGGCCTTAATCTTCTGAGCTTTTTGGCCGGCCCTCTCTACAGGCAGTACGGCTGCTACTTTCTGCTCTGCCTTGGAGCTAGCCGAGTAGGGACTGAGCTAAATAAACCTTTCCTTCCTCCATTTTGGGCATCAGGTATTTGTCCCCAAAATGAGAGAAGGCTATCCATTCATCAACTGATAAATATGTGGGTGATTTTAACTTTTTGCCTTTATTCTTGTCAATAAGAATAAAGATAGGGGCTGGGGAGATAGCTCCGTGGTACAAGTGCGAGCCTGGCAAGTGCAAGGTCGTGAGGTTGAACCCCAGACCTGGAAAACAAAATAAAGAGAATTCCACAGCAGATATTGGGAATTCATAGTTGTGCTAAAATGTGGACTTAGCTAAGCCACAACAAAAAATTCCACAACTCCATGGCTGAAAACATCACAGTAATTTATTACATCCTGGTTTCTTTACGCACAAATCCAGAGCAAAGAAGAAGAGTGTGGATGACCATGTCTGTTGCATGACATCAAGGAGATGACCTAGAAGTAACAAAGGCTCCATGGCATGGGGTGGCGGGGGAGGGGAGACTTGCCTCCAACATGGTGACCCAGCATGGCGGGCAAGTCGGTCTTCCCGACCCCCGTCCTGCTTGAGAGTCCTCCGAACGGCGACCTGACTTTTCTCCTAAACCACACACGTCACTCTGCTGGGTGCCCAGGCCGGCTCTAATTCATTACAGGAGAGAATGACACAGGACGTGGTCTCTAGGAGACAAGGTCCCTGGGGGCCATCCCAAAGATTGGTGACCTTAGAGTTCATTACTATTAATTTTACATAGTATGCTAGGTCTGGGGAGATTTTCCTAGAATGATTAATATTTAGGATTGTGTTGCTTCTGTGAAGAACTGGCAATATTCAGAGGGCTCTAATTCTAGTAATTCACCTAATTAGCAATGGCGTTCAGACAGTATAGATAGGTAAAGTAAATCAAAGGCCAACCTTTCATTTTCCCGCTTGTTGGGGTGTACGTGAGCAATTCAAGCTCACTTCATATTATGCCCCTGACCAGAGAAGCAGTTGCTCTCTCACTGGGGCTTTTGAGTCAATGGCTGCCAAACACTGGTCTTCAAACCAACTGTGATATTTTTCATAACATCCTTTTCATTCTACTGAAAAGGCTATGCCACATTCGGAGGTTATCTCCTGTCTGCCTTCTTGTGTATTGAGGGGTTGGAGGCGATCCTCTGCGAAATGAAAGACCGGCTGCCCTATGCTAGCGTCCACCTCGCTTTTGAAGTCTAACTGGTATCTGAATTCCAGAAACATTGGGAGACACTGGACTGAGTTTCAAAGTCCAGGGAACCACCCGGCATCTTACCGCAGCATCCTCCTCCAGTATGGCCCAGCTCAGAAGGAAGGCTGGGGACTTCCCTCTAGGGGTTCATCAGAAATGACCCAGTTACCAAGCAGAGTCGAAGCTTCGTCAGTGAGGTGCTTCAGCTCTAAAGGGGCTCCCAAGCTGTGGGCCCACGGGTCATGGGCCAAATGAAATTTTAAACAATAGGAACAAGGAAAGAATAAAGCAGTTATTGAAAAGTCTTTAGAAAACTGAGCAGGTAATCCAGTGAAAAAGTGAAGATGTTTCTCTCATTCAACCTTCGATGCACTTAACTACCTAACGCATTCCGTGCATGGAGAGGCAGAGCCCGATGGATTTCCCACGGAGTGCCTTCTTCTCCTCCCTGTCCTCCTCCTCACTCTCTTCTTCACTTTTTTTTACTAGAATTGAGGGGCTGCCAGAGCACATTTGATTCCACAGCCCAGCTAGAGCAGCTGAGAATGATGCTCAGTGGATGAAAAAATTAAGCCACTGTCAAACTGTAACATATCATGAGCAAAGGATTTCCAGTTCAAAATGTACTTTTTCTTAGTATAAAATGCTAATTTTCTTTCTGTTGATGTGAGTGCCTTCAAATTAATGAGCTTGATTAACAGCAAAACATCTCAAGAAGAGACGGGAATTAATTTCCATTAGTTAACAACTGACAGTCAACTACAGCTTGCCTTGCAAGACAATAAATGTTTTGAGCGCTCCATTTTTGTCCTCAATTAAGTGTTCGCAGTCAGATGGTGATGACAAGTGACGGTGACATCAAGCCAGCATCCACAAGGGTTTGTGCGCGACACAGGCAAAGGGGAGCTCCGATGTTCACTTCTGATGGAGTAAACAGTGATGGCTTGGAGGGTGGGTTCATTGAAAATACACCAAAAATCCATTCGGTTTTCCAAAGTAGGAATTAGTGAAAGAGAGAAGGAGGCAGTTCGTTTAAGTAGGAAGTGACCAGACTCCCTGGAAAGCGCAGAGTGACCGGGACAGCACATGACTGTGGAAAGTTGAACTCTGCGAGGCAGAAACCTACTAAGCACACCCGGGCACAGCCAGAAGTCTCCCCATCAAAAAATCAAAGAGCCATCGTGACTCATCTGATCTCTACATAGTGAAGAGCCCTGTGTTTGTCCAGCTTCGCTGATTTGTTATTTCAACTTTCAATAGGCTATCACCACTGACAAATAGAAAAGTCAGAAAATTAGTATCTTGTTATTATGTGTCTTCTGTAACACTAATAATCACGTGCTTATGCAAATTTTATACATCTTATTTCCAGTGAAATGTGCACAAAACCAATATACGCATGTATAATATACTATTATATATAAATTAGGACAGACAAAAATAAATATCTGTGTATATGATACAAATGCATATACAGATATTTATATATACACAAACTTGTGTTACTCTTAGGTCACAAAGACTGATTTTGCATATGCACACACATATGCATGCACGCGTCTATAACATAGCATCTATACGCACAGTATTGTGTGTACATTTATTTATCTGTATAATATACTCACCTATATACAATCTAGTCCATCATATAAACTTAAGTCTAGGACTACAAAAATTATCCCTAGAAGGGGACCCTGAAAAATGCCTGGCCACAGGATGAGTTGCCTTGGCTTCCCTTTCTCTGTAGGGGACCCCACCCAGAGACTCCACCTCAGCGAGCAGGGGCGCTGACCTCAGTGTTTATAACCTCATCAGGACAAGATGCACAGAACTGTCTTCTGATTTTTCGGCGGCACCAAACTTCCTTCAAAACCGCGTCCCAGAACTCTAAAAGGTGACAAGCAGAAAGCACAGGGGAGCACGCGGGTTTTTAAATGGAATGTGCGCATCAAAACATGGTGTCTAGATCCCAGGGCTGCCTTTCCACTTGCAATCTGGCCTGCTCTTCCAGGGCGCTCTCCCAAGAGGAGCCGCTGCACGCTGGCTTTCAGCTGGCTGTGTGCGAGCAGCACTGTTCAGGTTCGCTCCTTGGGCTTTGCACATTCTGAGCGTTTCTTTCAAATGAAGAAGACTCGCTTCCCTTCCCTGCAGTGGGACCCCTTCTCACTTGTAGATTTATGCCACAGGGTCACTGCAGAGTGGTGCGAAGACCCCCACCCTCTTTCCAGTACAGTGGTTCCCAGCCCCACAGTGGCACACACATGTCACACACTTGTCATGCGCAGGGCCATCCTAAGATGCAGAACAGAAACACAAGGCAGGAAAGCTTAGGAATCCCTTGCTTCGGCTTTGCACGGAGCAGGAGTGCTATGGCAAAGTACTTATTTAGTGTACTTGAGACTCTGACACACTATTTCTTCAAACTACCAGCTATTTTTAATTTTATGTGTCATTCTTGGACTTAGGATTTTTAGGAACCTTAAACTTAAGACGAAAATTGCTAGAATTCTGCCTTCCAGGGATCCAAGATAGTCCAGCTACTGGATGACATCCTCAGACCCTGACTTACCTATATGCCTGTTTGATAAAAGTTTTCATGGTAATTTAACATATGAATATTCTTAGCTTTCTTGAGTCTGGAGAAAGATAGTATCTTTGTTCCTAGAGGTGGGAATACAGTTGCCTTCAGATAGTAACGCTAAAGGAAACTTCTGGAAAGATAATTTTAGCTTACATAAAAGATGTACTTGCATGTCATCAGAAGTAGAAGTGAATGAACCAATGCTAGCCTAGTTCCCGGTTTCCAAATGGAGACCAGACATAAGGCTGCCGTGATCACTCCAGCAAGGATGCCCAGGGTCTAGGACTTTTTCTGTGGTTAGAGACTCAACAAGGGAGATCTATTCTGAGCCTGGACTTGGCTTTTGCCCCTAAATGATGTAGGAAAGACCAGTGTACCTGGTCCACTTTAGAGAGCTGGGGACTTGGGTTACACAGACTCTCCCACGTATCTGGTGGCCCCATGGTAGGTGGGACTGCACGGGTGAGACCCTGTGGGTAGCTAAGCCTTTGCTGGTGTGTGCCTCTGAGTGTGGCGTAGTTACTGACAGTAAGTCAACAGTGAAGAGCCTTCGCCTAGAGGCAAGCTCCAGGACCAGATACGCAAGACAAAGGTAGACTAGCACAGCACAGCGGGCAGAGCGCCTGCTAAGGATTCAGATTTGCTCACCACTTCCAGCTGGGGTGGGGGAACTCAGCCCTCACTACTGCCCAACTTTCTTGACCCTCCGTCCCACAGCACCCTAGAAACCTCTAAGCCAGATCCTCCGTCAGGGTAGGTGAAATGAGGGTATAGTGTTAGTCATGAATTGATAGTTTATCAATAGGGCTAGTTATTCCTCCAAGTAGATCTGAAGATAAGAAACAAAGCATTATTCTACGTATGGGGGAAAAATCCCCAGTATTATGCATGAATACTACTTCCTTTTAAATTGATGAAAGAAATTTTTGCAAAGAGAGGCTTTGTGAAACAAAGGCTCATTCTGCAGTGGCGTGTTCCCTTCTGTCTTCCAGGTCCTCTCTCTGCACTGAGGACTGAGTGCTCGACTGTGTCACCTCCCACTTCGCCGTGGGCCCAAGTGCTGCCTTCCCTAGTCTCTCCCACTGCTCCCTCCCAAAGGAAGGGCTCCAGGCCTTTGCCCCTAGTCCTCCTGGCTGTCCCCAGGGCTGGAAGCTCTGGGCCTGAGCATCTTTCCCCACTTCCTCTGTGGCTCTCACTCCCCAGCACCATTCTCAGCCAGAGCTAATGTCTTCCTGTGGGCGGGAATAAGAGGTTGGTGCCCAAAGGAGATTGGTATTAGCAACCAAATCTAACAATGCTGCTCTGTACCAGGAAGTATTCCATAGACACTAAGGCCTTCATATATTTCATCGCCCCAATGTTCTCCCCAAGGAGTGGCTGGCATCCATGTCACCACACAGACAGTGAGAGCAGAGCAGATAAGGCTGTACCCCAGACCTTGGAACCCCTTCAGCCTGGTACGCGACGTCCTGCACCAAGCCATATCTGCTGCTGCTTTGGGTGACTGAGACAGCATGAGTCTTACAGGTGAGCAAAGTCGCTCGCTTGCCGAGATCCAGAATCTTTGATGAGAAAGAACATTTGTGTGTTTCCGCCCATATTTTACTAAATAGAGGAGAAAGGCGAAATGTTGGCTCCTCTTGGTGTCCACCCTGGCCCTGCTGCTGGCCCGCAGGTCAGCCAGGGGCATGTCTGAGTAGCAGCCACCGCAAGCCAGCATTGCTACACCCGCACTCACTGGCCCTTCTCTTTGCAACGCGGAGGCTGCTGCTGCTGCGACTTATCTGACGAGGCCTTCCAGTACACCATCCACTGTATCCCTCCCAAAACAAACAAGACGCAGCTAACAATGCCGATATTTTCAAGAGCCCACAAGATGGCCAAGCTCACTCACCTCCCCTGCCAGGAGTTACTCACACCAGCCATGTTAATCAGGAAAAACAAACGTTAAGCTTGCTTCTGAATGACTTAGCTACATTGCTGAACAATTATAAAGGAAGTCACAATGAGAGAGACAGAATGAAGTGAAAAGAATTGAAACATTTCTCTTGGAAATGCTCTGATGTAAGTTCTATGCACAATGCTTCTGGAGTATTCACAATATATTAGCATGCCAAGGCAAGTGTATTTAATGGAGTGGTCACTTCTTAAATTAGTGTCTACCAGTATCCTTATGAGGTGACTTCATTTGGAATAGGGTCTTTGTAGATGTCATTAAATTAACATGAGGCCATTAGGAATAGCATGGGCCCTACATCTAATGAATCGTGTCCTTAGGAGCAAGCAGAAGCAGATGAAGAGACAGAGTTGAAGATCTCATGAGTCTAGAGCAAGGACTACAGTAATACAGCTACAAACAAAAGAAAAGCCTGGAGCCACCAGAAGCTGGAATGGTCCAACAGTAGGCTTCCACCTCAGATATCGGGGGCAAAAAATCGCACTGCAGACCTCTTGATGTAAGACCTCTGGCCTCCAGAACTGTGGAAGATTGCATTTCCATTGGTTTAGATTTACCTTGTTTGTGATCCCTTGTTATAGCAGCTGCTATGTTCTGGAATATTCCTGTCGTCTCCAAATTCATATGTTGAATCCTAACTACCAGGATGTTGGTGCTAGCAGGGAGAGACTTTTGAGGAATCCTGGGAGTGCATTTTCCACAAGTGGGGTCCCCAAGATCTGCTTTGGCTCCTACCTAGGAAGAGAGGGTTTTCCCTAATGGCACAGTCTGCTGGCTCCTTGATGTAAGCTTCTTAGACCTCAGAACCTTAGGGAGTCAACCTCCCTTGTATGCAAGTCACCCAGCCTGTGGTAATCTATCATGATACTGCAAACAGAACAAGAGAGGAGCTCTAAGCAATTGGTGCATAGGGAGGTGCAACTTAGCGTCGCGCTCAGAGCTGCTGCCCTGTGACGGCCAAGCCCTTCTGAGCCAGGCCACCGCCTTTCACGTGGGCCCTCTCCTCTGCGCTCTCAGCTGTCTTCTGTTCTTTGCTTGCACGTCTTTCTTTCCTGTCTTCCTTTGTGAGCAGCATCTATCCCTGAGGGCTCACAGGCCCCTCAGCCTGCTCTGCGCTCCTTTCCCTGCACCTGGCTGACGACATCAGCGCAGCATGGCTATTCATACCTCCATCTCCCTCACACACACAACGTGGAAAGCTCCTGAAAGGACGAAGATGTGTTTGAGCTCTCATTAAATCTGGAGAGGCCGTCCTAGAATCCTTCAGAACAAAGTCGCCTAGAATGCATCTGGTGCCTTGGGATGGACCTGGCAGAAGAGTTCATAGCGCAGAGAGGTTCAGGGCTCTGTCACTGGGCCAGCTTTGGCCAGTCACCGGCACAGCCCGGTGACTGGAGACAAGCAAGATAGCACTCAAGTCGCCAAGGAACCTGAAGCAGTGATGACAGTAATTATCCTGGCTCAGAAAACTGGGACCCAGAAAAGAGGCCTGCAATGGAAGCATGCCATAAAAACCTTACAGAAAGTGAAACATTAAGCCCTCATTTAATTTGAAAAGAAAATTAAAAGTCTGAGGTAAGTGTATGTGATTCAGAGTTTTGCAGAAATCATGTTGAAAAAGACATGGCATTTTGCTTAACTTCACAGTTAATACTGGTATGGGTACTTGTTATTCTAGCTAAAAATACAGGATTAGAAATCATTAAAATTTAGATTCATTGTCTAATTTCTCTGATGTTGTGGGAAGTTATGTCAGGGATTTGGAAAGAATCAAGTTAAATAAAAATATGGAAGTTTAACACTGAACTAGGGCTATTTTTTCTTTTATTCTTTTCCTTCTTTCTGTTCCTTCCTTCCTTCCTTCCATCTTCCCTCCTTCCCTCCCTCCCTTCTTTCCTTCCTTTCTTCCTTCCTTCCCTTTTTTTACTCTGCCAAGGATTGAACTCAGGACCTTTTTTCTACTGAGCCATATCCCCAGTCCCTATATTTTCAAACGACAGTGGTTCCCTGGTTCACCGCTTGCATCAGTTCCACAGTGCTGGGAGGATGGCTGAGCTCGTGTTTGCAGCACTTGTGAAAGGCAGTAAAATTTTGCCCAGCGCTTCTGCTCCAGAGCTGGCCTGTTAGCGAGCAGGGGTACTCAGGAGCCGAGGCACTACTGTAAGCTTGACTGCCATTGTTAATACTGTCACCATGCTAAACATTGCCATCCCAATGTCAAAAGTCCCCACAAGGAGCCCAGGTTGGTGGCAGTTAACACATGATTTCTAGGCTTGCTGGTGGGGTGAGAGGCAGGGTCTGAAGGAGACAGACCACCCAGGCAGGGACAGCAGTGCCAGCTCAGAGACAGTGGCAGCCAGTGCGGGGACAGGAGCTGGGGCTTTCTGTGGGAGCTGCTGTACCTGACCTCAGAGCAGTCCACACTTTGGCGGGGGAATGTGGAGAATCCTGTAATTTCCAAGACATAGGATGCAGGGGTGAATTCCGCCAGATCTTTTGTAAAATATAAATTATTTGTGAAGATGAGAGTTATTCAAAAAATTTAAAAAAAAAAAAAAAAAAAGAGGGTTCTAGAAGTCACAGGTGGCCAGCTGCTGGAGACACTATGCAGCTGTGTGGTGGCTTTGTGCCGGCCTGGGTGAGCAGTGCCTTCCAGGGGCTCCTTCAACTCTGAGGGTCTTTATACTTGGGGTCCCTGTGACACCTGTGGCTTCATGCATAATTATTGAGCATCTACATGAAAGCACTCTCTAGGGACTCATGACCCAGGAGAACGCGGCCATGGGGATATCACAGCATGTTACAGCAAACACTTCAGCACTGTTACTTAAGTTACCTAATAAATTATAGAATGCTGCTACTTCAACTTCAAGACCTCAAAGCTCTCCTTCAAACTTTTCAACATTCTAACAGCAGTTTGGCACTACATTTTGTTTGTTGAACATTCAATTCACTATCAATTATGTGTGTATATCAAAAATTGGTAAGAGATAGCACGTGAAATACATTACTGAGGTTTGCTTAATAATAAAACATTTATGGGCAATACTTTTTTATGAGATCTAGCAATACGATGCTCAAAACAAAACAGCTTTTAGTGAGACCTCAAAACAGCAAGTAAAATATAGTTGAAATATACATATAATTTTTAAAGTACTTAATTTTACATTATTAATAAATTTCAGTGGCACAAAATAAAAGTTCCATGGAAGACATATTTAATGGTTGCAAATAAAAATGTAGTCGGTAATTCGGACCTAAAATCTGCGTTGAAATGTGTGGTTACAAGCATTTGTCTGTTAAGAAGCACGAAAACAAGTTTCACTGTAAGTCACATTTGCCACAAATGAGATTTCTTTCAGCACATTTGAAAATTTGCTTTTGGGATAGTGAAGAAGAAGGATTACTGCATCTTGGAAAGGGATTAGTCAATCATAATTCCAATGTGCTGTGATTATTAAAACACACATGTGCAACCATTAAAATGTTTTTGACCTCTTTTTCTTCTTTAAGAGATGATAACATTTATAATATATTTAGTATATCCTGGCGTCTTAACTTTATATATTTTTATAGTTCATTGATCAAATTTTCAAAACGTAAATGCTATTACGAGCTCTCTTCCACCATCACTGACATCTCTTGCAGGTAGTTGAAGATTTAGTTTTGACTTCTATATTTAGAGACAATTGGATATAAAACTCAGTATGGGGCGTAGGACCCAGAAATGTTGGCCCTGTGCCAGCCAGGAGCTTCTGCCACTGAGCCATGTCCCCAGCTGCCTGGCAGTGTCACACATCCTGAATAGATTTGCATTTCATGGAAGACAACACTTAATTACAAAATAAAAGTGTTCCAGGACATGTGGCTGTAAAGCGAATGTGAGATGTATAAAAGTCCATTTGCCTAGTGATTATGGACTTTAAACAGAAAATTGGATTTTGCCAGCTCTTTGCATAAAAGCTTTCTGTACCTTCTCTGTTGGAGTGGGCAGTTGATATCTTAGAGTAGTTTAAAGAAAAAAGACCCAAGTTTTGCCCCCATCTGTAGGCCTGAGCCCGACAGGAGCAAGGAAAGATGACCCCTCCGAGCCGGTCCTCTCGGTTTCCCATGGCCTGGACTACCTCAAAGCCTACAGTGAGTCTGTGGTTTTGGGTTGGATGACTTCAAACTCTTTTATTTAAATTCTGTATTCGTTTGCAAAGTTTTCATTGAGTAGCACTGTAGCTTTTAACAGAGATAAGAAAACTGTCCTACAGTAAGCTGAACAAGACTGTGAATTGGAAAAAGAAATAAGACAATACAACAAAGATAAAAAACCCAGCAGCTATCACGGTGCTGGAGTTAAACAACCCTCTGTCCTACATGTAAATACCTGTGGCTGACCTCCACGGTTGCAGATCCCATAGGGCGACAACACAGTATTTCCCTCTTTCATATTTTTCTTTTAATAACCGATGAGTGTATCCATACAACACATACCCCAGCATGGACTCTGCTGTGCCAGAAATGGGGGTGTTCGCTGGGGTGCAAGTCAGGCAGCAGAGAGTGGTCTTGGGGAACTCATCCTATACCCCTGCTCTTTACTTAAGGCAATGATATGGGATGTGAGTCTCCCCCAGAAGGAGGCTTCTGTCAAAGACGGAAGAGAGGCTGAAGGCTGTGGCCTGCTGCAACCATTTGTCTGCAGTGGGAAAGAGGCTTCACTGCTACTGTTGCAAACACAGTCTGGTGTTTAAAGATTGATAAAACCGCGACAGGTTCTCTAGGTATATGCATGCATGAAAGTGAAAAAGGAAAAGGACTGACAATGCTTCAATTATAATTCATAATGTCAGAGCCAGTAAGTATGAGCCCTGGGAGTGAGGCATAGCAATATTTAGCAATATTTACCTAGGAAGAATCCAAAGCCATTATTCAAAATAGTTGTTGTAAAAGAATTACTATATTTTTCAATTTTACTTTTTAGATTTGGCACCTTTCCCACTAAATAATAACATTCTAACATGTTTTTATTATATAAAAACTCTCTGAGGATGATATTATTGTACTTAATACTCTTTGTAAAGGCAGGGTTTACCGATATCAATTGTATTGAGATAAAATAATCCAGGGCCGGTTCCCGAAATGGCTCTTGTTGCCTTGTCTGTATGTGTGAGTTTAGGATTGTAGTGGGCGATTTTTAGTACTGCTGCATAATTAATGCCCATACCAGGAATTCTTAAAAACAATAAGTTTGCAATTCATGTAACATTTGTAATTCATTTGCATATGAATGTAACCCACATAGAAGACAAGCAGCTGTATTTCTCTTACCTATTCCACATTTTCCATTGGTGTTTCTCCCCTTTTTGATTCATAACAAAGAACCCCTCAACAGATACAAGCAACATCTATAACTCAAAATCTGTGATAATATATTGAAAGAATGCCTATAAAAATGACAGCAATATAAAATGGAAAGACATTCCATTTAATAAAATAAACTGTATTTAACATAGTAAAAAATGCAGAAATTAGGCTGTAGCTAGAGAAATACAAATGTGATTTCTTATTAAGCTTAGTTCCTCTAATATGAAAATATGTTTTTCCCTTGGTGATAAAGTGCTTGCTCTCAACTTAAACATATAATGATAAATATCAACAATATGATTTCAATGAGATATATATTTTTTTCTTTTATCACTTCTTAAGACTTTACCTTTGTCCTGTTCTATTTTCAGTTGTGTGTTAGAGACTGGTGAAGTCTTTCCTGAAGAATATTCTAGTAAGTGGTTTGTTGACTCAAGAGCTCAATTCTGTTTGTCAGCCTGGCTGCAGACCAAACTGGGCAAGAACCAGATCAAACTTTCCCTTGAGATCAGTACCAAGCCTGACCACTATACTGATCCAGTTCTTGCCCAGTTCAGTTTGCTACCAGAATCGTGGAAAATGTCACGTTCACGAACCGAGACACCACTGTAGCATGTATCAAGAATATGTAGAAATTCGTAGAAAAATCTCCAAACCACAAGTATGGGTTGCTGTTAAGGTTGAAAACCTAGAAAACCAGTACACTGAGCACGGCAGACACAAGTCATCTTCAGATTTCTAGCAGAGGACCGTAAGCCTCCATTGCAGCTCAACTCTACAATGGAGGCTACACCAGACGCACTATTTAGCAAGGAGTTCTCCAGTTGAGTTTAATGTGTGTTGAAGACCAGCTCAAAGAACACCACAAAATGGTCCCGCCCTGACTTTTCTATTTGTAGAAGTGACTGCTTTTTGCACAAGGGTGTATGTAGACTTTTTAGTATACTCACGAGATCTGAGTGCCATCTCTGTGGAGTTTCCTGGGGGTGAATTTCACGTTTACCATTGGAATCAAGACAGCTGACACACTAGGGACGGAAGTCTGACACTCGACCTTTTGGTAGTGTTCACAGACGCTCGGCCTGTGTTCATGGGACTTTGCATAGACTCAAAGGCTATGGATAAAACATCATTTAAGCCGGGCGTGGTGGCTCACGCCTGTAATCCCAGCACTGGGAGGCTGAGGCAGGAGGATCCGTGCAAGTTCGAGACCAGCCTGGGCTACAAAACTGAGCTCAAGGCCAGCCTGAACTGCATAGTGAAACCCTGTCTCAAAAAGGCAAAAAAAAAAAACAAAAAAAACAAACAAACATCATTTAACTCTAAAGAGAGTTAATTCCAATGTCAGAAGTCGAACATCCTAAATCCCCTACCACTGCTGGAAGCAAAGTGAAAAATATACCACATGACAACTATTTCTTCAGTACACTACGTTCAAGTTTTTTTTTTTTATCAAACCCCAAATAACTCAATCCTAATGTTTATTTTCCGACATGGAAAATACAGGTAATGGGAGATTTCTAAATTTTCAGTTTCGAAGGTAACTCGGGGGGTTCGTCTTTTACATGCACCTTGGTAAGTAGAAGGACACGTGGTCCCACGCAGGCTTCCACTGAGTAGGTAACACACTTAGGGGTCAAAGACAGGACCTTCTGTCTCTTGTTTTCGGCTTTTGCTGCATTAGAGAAGGCTTCTCTAGATCTTAGCAAACGGAATCCCCCAGCACCTCCTGCTGTTCCTATCAAAAGACCTTTATGCTTTGGTATTGACTGAGCCTCAGGAGACACCAGGCTTCCCTCCTAAGAATTCACACCAGTCATCAGCCAGTGAGCGCCTAAACAGTAGCCATTAACAGTCATTCTCATACTTAGCCACTTCCCCAGTGCGACAAACCAGGCCAAGAAGGAAAGCAAGGAAATAGAAAACTCACTGCATAGCTGCAAACTCTTTTCAGATATCACAAGGAAGAGAAAAAGGGTTCTACCCACCTGGGGTCTTTCTGAATGCTGTCAATGGACGGGGACCTGGCCAAAGTGCCTTCAGGCGGGAGGGCGGGGCCGGATTTGCTGTAGGGCGACTCCACGGAGGGACAATACTGGAGCTGTCGGTAGGGGTCCGCGTAGTTGGAGGCGGGGCCGGCGGCATAGCTGGCCCGCTGGAAGGTGGCTGCGGCGGCGCTCTGAGGCCCGTGCTGGCTGCCTGTGCGCTGCAAGGGGGCGGAGTCGACACCAGGGGAAGATGGGGCTAGGACAGGAAAGTAGGGACAAAGTAAAAAATTGAGGACCTGCTCACAGAAACGGTTAACGGGGTCTAGGCAAAGGGGGAAATTACACACATAAAACAATAGGGGTTTGAAAGAATAAAAAGAGTTAATCTGTCATAGCTGCACCGTGTTATTCAGTGGTACTCAGTTCAGTGACAATGAGCTGCCAAGACGGAAGCAAACCTTCCAGGTACGGGTGCCCTGAGAGGGCTGGGCGTGTACTGCTAAGAAGCAACCAGGGAAGGCTTGCTTCTCTGGGGTGCAAACCTCAAACCCAGGCCAGGGTGTGGGCCCATGGTAGAGTCCTTGAGTTCCACTCAAGAATAACTAAGAAGCAAAATCCCAGAAGAACTATAGGGAATATCTTATAAGCAACCACAGACAGTTAGGTCTTTATCTTTTGAACTGATAACATTCACAATGCATTCAGTGACTATAAGGGTGTAAAACGAATTTAGTATTATTGGCTTAACCATCTTTTGTATATAAACGCGTGGGTTAGCCCCTACAGTGTTCCCTAACCTTTCGCCTAGCTCTCTCTTCGTTGTTTGATCCTTAAATTCTCACTTTCCATTTAGCTATATTATACCTTTCCATTTTTATTTCTTCTTTTGAGCTCTTATATTAGGGAGACTATGTATTTACACATGCAGGTCTGGTTTATTTCACTTCTGAGTATATGTTCAAGATACATCCATTTATATATGACGGTTTCGAGTTTATCATTTTTTATTCCCTGAACAGAAGAGGGAAAAGGGGTAAACATGCGCATGGTTATGGGAGTGGAGGGGAGGGCTTGTATTTCTTTTCTTTTCTTTTTTTTGGTGGGATCGGGGTTCAAACTCATGACGTTGCACTTGCCAGGCAGGCGCTTGTGCCAGGGATCTATATCCCCAGCCCCATGGCTAGTATTTCTATAAACAGTACCAGTGCGTGCCATGCAATCAAGGGTGCTCTAATTTCTGTCCAATAACTCACAAAATAATTTTAGATGTCTCTTTTTCAAGTTTAAATGTCGCATGACCAAAGGCTCTGGAGGACCCATGGGACCAGACAGAAGGAAGGAGCCATCTGCAGAGCAGACCACTGAACAAGCTGATGGGCCTTTCCCACAAGTATTTGCATCTCTTCAGAATGTCTAAGTTGTGTTGAGATTTTATTCCCCTTTAAAAAAAATCTCAGCGTGGGGATTTCTACACTCAGTTGTGTTTTTCTGTTTCCTTTCCAGAGTCTTCTCTGGAAGACTGTGCTTTTATTATTTATCTGATCCTCAAAAATTTTTCATGTTTGCATTTTGATTGACATGCACAATGGAAATTCTATCTTTCTATCAGTAGAATGTGACTGATAATTTACTGGGCCAGCAGTGGTTGGCCAAGATTGCTACGTTAGGTGGTAGATTTATTTTCCGATACAGAAGATCAGTATATGTCCAAAGTACAGCCAGTATCTAAAATCCATTTACATCATGGGTATTCTGTAGAGAATTACATTCCGATTGTACATCTTCCCCCATGAGTGTGATTTCTGCACATTCTGGAGCTTGTTTTATCTTATCTGGAGTAGAAGCCATTTCCCAAAGCAGACACTGAAAATCATGTCACTTTGACAAAACAAAGGTTAAGAGCTGTTAGGGAAATCGGGCTGAGATGGGAAAATGTGGCCAAGTGAACTGGAAGAACATGTTATCATGCCAATAGTGATTTTTAAGCAGGAATTAGGACTTCAGGACTGTCTTTGTCAATCAACATTCAATACTCCATTTTATAATAAACAAAATTGAGGCTACACTATGCCTTCATGACTACAAAGAAAAAAAATTTAAAGTAAAACTTCCAAACAAAAAGGCCAGGTTATCTCCGGTTAAGCAAGACCTTGAAATGATGAGGGCATTCCTGATGTCTGCATTGGAGAACAGAGGCTAATGTGGACTGAACCCTCCGCGAAGTGTGAGCTGGGTAAACCTCTCCTTCCTGAATTCTGGGCATCCAGTATTTTGTCTCAGCAATGAGAGAAAAGGAACTGGGACAATGCACTTTACACCTTTTTGGGCTTAAATAGTTTCTCCTCAATATTTGTAAGATTCATCCTCAAAATTCACACTTTTAAATCTATACCCCAGGTGCTTTATATTATGACTAAGGTAACATCTAGATGAGAGCACAACAATAAACAAAGTTTCCCTGTCTCCAGGAGATGTGACGAGCTACCCAGGAAACCAAGGGCGACAGGAGCAAAACAAGCAGGCGTGCCATTTGCCCAGAGGTAAATCGCTACAGGAATTCAGGAAACCACACAGTAATGCTTAATCTTGCTTCAAATAGTGCCCCCCACCAAATCCCTTACCTGTACAAAAGTATCCATTATCAATATATCATATGCAAAGAATTACCAGGAGACTTGGACAAAGTAAAAAGGATTGAGAAGTAATCTAAAGAATTCCTGTCTGTCTGTCTGTCTGTCTCATCTATCTACCTACCTACCTACTTACCTGCCTACCTATCTGTGTGTATAAGTAGCAGATTTATCTATCTATCTATCTATCTATCTATCTATCTATCTACCTATCTATCATCTATCTATCTATCCACCTATCTGGATAAGTACAAGAACAATCTGACTACCCACACAGAAAACCTCTCCAAGGACTGTAAACTAAGAGACTACAATAAGATCAGAGAAATTTAAAAAAATACTGATAGATTAGAGTGATACCTCCATAGCATAAGTGCCCACCTAGCAAGTACAAGGTACTGAGCTCAGTCCCTGGAACCACAGGCCCTGCTGTCCATGGAACATAAGACCATGGGCTGTGCCAGCTCCAAAACCACGAGTGGTGGTGCATGCCTATAATTCCAGTGCTGGGGAGGCTCCAATGGGAGGGTCACTAAGACTCTGAACTACGTACCAAGACCCTGTACAAAAATAAATAAGTTTTTTCTCTGGGTGACTCTCCTTAGACGCACTATAGTTCATTCATCCCTTTCCTCTGAGGTCCCATAATCTCCTTGACCAGAAAATTTGGGACACCTCTGAGTTATAGGATATTACAGCACAGGTTCTTTTATATCCTGGGTCTTTATTGACCTTGAAGGGCTAGGGCCCAAATATTGGCTATCCTTATAGCCCTTCTTTTTCTCCAATTTTTGGTCGTTAACTTACATTCTTAACCCGCCAGCAGAAAAGCTTTGTGATACTATTACTATAACATAGGTAT
>PVJA010014215.1:26948-47996 GCA_004027025.1 Myocastor coypus
TCAAATATCTTTGACTTAGCTTGGAAATGATATTTTCTGACCATCATTGATATTCTAATAACTTTCCATACAATGTGATATAAGCAGTTACACAATTTTGACACAGATATTTGGAAATTCAAGGAAATACAAAATTGTAGCCTGTCAAGAATATGGTTTTTGGCCCAGTCTCTTATTTTCAAGTACTACTCTTGAGAGAGAGAAAAGAAAACACTAATAAATAGCAGATCAAAATTGCTAAGTATATAACATAGATTAGGTTAAAATATGAAAATAAGGTGTGAAATTCCATTAAGCAATAAGAGGAAGGTAACATCTCAGTTTGTAAAGGACAAGAAAGAAAACAAATGGAGAAAAGCTGAAGAACATTATGAGCTTTCTATTTGTCTTTTCCTTTGATTCCCCCCCCCCCCCAGGGAAGCATCTTGGAGCTTATTCCGAGGTCAGCTTCTCAAGCCAGAGCTCCAGATCTCTTGCTGGGGCTTGCCAGCTCTTCAGGCTGGAGCACGTAGCCGAGCTCTTTAGGCCACAGTTTCCAAGTTATGAGTTGTGGCTTCTATCTAAAACACCTGCCTCAAGTCTCATGTTCAGGGGTGGGGCTCTGGAAGGAGGCTGGGTCTTGGGCACACTGCACACACCACAATGAACACATTGATGAGCTCATAGCAGAATGTGTTTGTAGGCAGTGTACCCCTGGGGCTGTGACCTGATGGGGTGCATGCTTGTTCCTGGCTCCTCTCTTCTCTGCCTCCTTGTCCCCATGACCTGTGCATTCTTCCTACTCCACGCTCTTCCATCATACCTTGGAGCCACGTAACCCTGGAGTGAAGCCACCCAAACTGTGAGCCGAAGTAAAGTTTTCCTCTAAGTTTCAGCTATCAGATATTTCCTGCCAGTGACTGGAAAGCTGACTAATACATTCTCAAAGACAACTCAATAGCTTTGGGGCATCACGGTTTCATTGAAATGTATCAAAAGCATAAAGTACCACATACAGAGAACGTGACAATTCACTCAGTCTTACCTACCACCAGAAGTCAACAATATTAGACAAAAGAGCTCTAGATGTAGCCTCCCAGTGAAAGGTACTGGTTGTGGGAGTCAGACAAATATCCCCTGCTGGGTTTTGGGAGCTGCTATAAGGGAATTAATTGTCTAGACTCACGCTTCCTCCACGAACCCTGCTAGTGGGTAGAACATCATCCTTTCCTTGGACATGACTACTTTTTGTACCTAGGATGGAACTCAGGACCCTGTGCTGGCTGGCAGGTGCTCATGCGGCTGAGCTGCCGCCCTTGCCTCAGTTCTTACTTTAGAGTAGAAAAACAAGGCACAGAGGGAGGAAGCCACGTGCCACAGACTGGCTGTGGTTGATCTAGAAAGGAACTCAAGTACTTCCTTGGGTCTTGAGATTCTGGACTTAAAGTCCACAGCTACTGGACTTGGTTTAGAACCGCAAAGATGTGCATTACTAGATGACGAGTAGGATGCGAAAACTTAGAAAAATGAGGAAGGCCGACAGTTAAGGGAAATGTCTCCAAAAGGGAGAGAGGTGGGCTCAGAACAGGAATTAGCTAAGTAAATATCAGATTGAAAAACTTACAAATTGGTGAGTTAACTACTGCACTTTCAGGAAATTACTGATGGGGCAGCAGAAATGTACAGAAAAGTAGAGGCCTACATATCTAATGTTCATTTTTTTAAGAAAAATCACAGAATAACAAATCATATAACTATTTTAATTTTATCTTTCAAAGGTACTTTGAGTCTGTTTCATCGGCGATATCGCTGTATCATGAAAAAAGGAGTGGGGCCAGTGAACAGTCGGAGGGACAAATCATCTTCAGAGAAATCCTATTTTCGGAGCCCACAGTCACTTTTGTAGCCGTGGCACCTATCAGTAGCACTCGAGAAATCTCACTCCTCAGTCCATTGCCAGCCAGTGAGAAAGCTGAAGAGAGGGGACCCACGGTAACCTCAGCGTGCGAGCTCAGGTCGCTCAGGCAGAGCGAATTAGAGGCGGCACATGCAGTGAAAATAATAGAAACCATCGGCATAGAAGGGAGAAGAGGACAAGAGGACAGCTACTACGGAACAGACCCACCCTCGCCGGTATGGACCAAAATGTGCGGCCCTTCAGCGGGTCTCGGAGCCACTATCGGCGGCGTGGGCAGGAAACTCCTCCTTTAGCATAAAAGTGACTGGGCGATTCCCTGTGCATTTTCAATACATAAGGAGTGTTAATAGCTCATGCATAGAAAATGTTAAACACAGGAGCTGCCATGAGCACCAAACGCTGAACCTGATATTCTAGGGTCCTGCAGCGGCAGCATCCGGGTCCTTTCTGCGTGGGTTCCTCAGGTCTGGCGAGACCGAGGCCAGCGGGGCCTGTCAGTCCACATGGGTAAGTGAAGGCTGTGGAAAGCCTTCCCCTTTGCACCCTTTTCCTTAATTCCTGCCCATTTACAGCTTTCTCTTCACTTGCATTTTCAAGCTCCGCTGACCCCGTCCCAGCATTCCCCTGGGCCCTGACCACCTCATGCCCAGAGTGCGAAGCAAGGGCGCTTCATCTGCTCTGTAAACGCACTGCTGTCTTCCGCCGCTCTGCAAAGAGCCCCACTCCCCTGCCCCCAACAAGCTCTCAGAGCTCAGTGGGCTGTACCGCAGGTCTCCGGGGAGATCTGACAGGGGGCTTCTCTGCAGCTGGCCCCACACTTCAGCGCGCACCTAGGCTGCCAGAGAACATTATCTTTTCTGTGCACAGCTACATAAATAAAGTCCTAGCCTTCAAGGGAAAACAAGGAGATGTTTTATGTGTTAGAGTTGAAAGAGGGGATGACATATTCTTTCTAATAAAATGAAACAGGGCTTTATGAAAGATGGCTGAAAATAAAAAGGACAAAAAGAGTGAAATAAAATAAGACCCTGGCCACAGAGTGAGAAACTTGTGGTGGGGGAAATAGAATAGGGTGCAGCAGAGAGAAAGAAAAGCTTCTTAATCTTTGGCTTTACATACACATGCATAGCTCCGCATGTAGATAAATATGGATCCAGAGCACTCCGATACACGTTAACTAGATGCACACAAAATAGGCATGCAATACGACCACTAAAGAAAGTCCTCATTGCCAGCTCAAAAAATGGGGACAGCTTAAATGACCCCAGCGGGCTCAAGAATGTGGCCTACATGCTCTTGAAGAGAAGTCAACTCCAGTGACAAGGACTCTTCACGCCCTGAGTCGTGCACCTTCCCTCTGCTATGGCCATTAAGACCTGAACAGTGAATGTCTAATGTTGTGAAATAGGAGCAAGACGCCCCAAGAGAAAGGGGAACTAGGGCAGGTGCAGGAGAAAGAAGCAGAGGGAAAAGAAAGCAAGAAGACAAGAAGGGCGGGGAGAGAAGACTCGGTGCAGTACGTGCTTGCCTAGAGATAAAGCTTTGTAAATAAGAAGGTAAAGAGGGACCGAATGAGGGTAAAGGTCACGCAGGAAAAAAAAAAAAAAAAGGGAATCAAGATTGATCACATATAGGTACACATTTCCTATGGTAAGTGTGGTAACGAGGCATATCTAGGATGTGTAAATGCATTTAATTTTTTCTGCATTGTCCGGTACTAACAGCTACTAAAGCCATGTCGGTATTCTGGTACAGAGACATCCAGCAAATGACTGGCAGGGACGGGTCCCTGGGAGCGACACTGTTTCTGCTGCTTGTCTTGGAGAAGGGGGCAGTGTGGGGTTGGCAGAGGGTTGCACCCATGTCATGGGTCTCTCACGCCCCTGCGACAGGATGCAGGTACATTGTTGAGGCACTTGGAAGAGAAAAGCGTGTGAATGCCCACCCCATTTCTGTGCTTTTTATCTTCACTGTATTAAAAAAAATAATTTGGAAATACAATACAAATTAACAGGAAAACACCGAATGATTAATAAGACAGGATCCTTTCCATATTCAGGAATGGTTACTTGTTCAACAAATCTTCTATTTATGTATGTGTCTGACACAGGGTCTCGCTATGCAGCTCAGACTCATCACGATCCTCCTGTCTCAGCCTCCCCAGTGCTGGGATTACAGGCGTGCTCCACCGTGCCCAATTCTGGAGGCCGGCTCAGAATAGCGCACAGCACTTGAGAATGAGCCCAGGTCCTTGCTCTTGCCAGGCAGGCACTTAGAGGACTGAGGCACGCCCCAGGCCTTGCTATTGTTGTGCTAACACTGTCACTATGTGCCCTGCAACAGATGCGAGTGGGTGTTTGGAATGTGTTATAAAAACTGAAATATCAACAGCAAATGCACAAGATGACAAACAAAGACGTCAACACATTTCATCTGACGTATACATTATACTTATCTGTATGCACGTCTAATGGTGTATGATGTAACTGCTAGTAGCTTTGTGTGTGTGTGTGTGTGTGTGTGTGTGTGTGTGTGTGTGTGTGTGAGGGTCGCTATGCTAGATGATGACTCAGCTGTGCTCGTTCAATATCTGAGCATGTTTTGTTTTGAATGGATGCCTACAATTCCTAGAAACAACGCACAGGTAATACGTGTTGTATTCATGCGCAGACTCCTGCTGTGCCCGCTGCCATGTGACAAGCTCAAGTGTACAGTCTCATCCAGCGCTCGCAGGTATCTTTGCGGTTCCTCCCGCACTCTCCTCCCAGTTCTCCAGAGGAGCAGGTAGAGGGCCAAGGGTGTAGGAGGGAAGGAGAGGTGACTTCTGCCTGCAGCGTGCACCCGCAGTACAGCTCTGATCTACAGCTGGGCCCTCCACCGGGCAGCAGGCCCAGCCAATACAGCCCGCACGCTCTGCAATGCGGTGTATCTGGCGGAAGGGCAACGTCTAGAACTTAACGTGAGATGGTGCATCTTCTTAAATCTGATCACCTCACTAGTCTACTCTGATGTAGTGTCTCTCAGCATCTGTGCTGCTGGGGTTGTTGTTGTTATTGTGTGTGTTTGGGCTTTTTCCTTGAGGAGGAATGAAACAGGCTGGGTTTCAACTGCAAACAGAACAGGCCCAGATGAGGTCCTTGGATGGAATTTTCCATAGCACTAGAACTGAGTGGCTGGGTGGAGAATGTTAGTGTGCCCAAGGTGGGCTGCCTAGGGTGGTGCGAGAGGGCTGCGCACACCTGGCCCAGGATGATGGAGAGGAGGGAGGGGGTGAGGGGAAGCAGCCCTGCTCACCCAGGTCAGGTTTCCTGGTGCTCACCTCTAGCTGCAAGGAGGTCGTTGTGGAGGCTCACGGGAGTTTGCCTGGGTGGAGACAGAGCTGGACGGGTAAAGCAGTTGCTAAGTGGAGGCTCACAGGAGTTTGCCTGGGTGGAGACAGAGCTGGACGGGTAAAGCAGTTGCTAAAGTAGAATTAGCCTTGGGAAATACAGGCTCTTCTTGCTGAAGTTCAACGTTCCTTTCTATCAAGTACATGACAGTATGCAGCTGTGGTGCAGAAGGCCTTATGTATTCCTTATGAATCCAAATGTTCAACTCTTGAAAAAAGAGCCCCCTGGGCTGTGGAGCTAGCTTAGTGGCCGAAGCGCCTGGCTAGGCAGGTGCAAGGACCGGGTTTGATCCCTGGTACCACGCAAAAAAAGGAGCCCCAAAGGAAACCCTAAAAACGCTTAAGTACTCAAAGTGGCTTAACCGGCTGGGACACTGGGACTCAGAGACATGGCCTGGGATCTGGAGGACTGTGGACCACGGGTACTGGGAAACCTGTCACTCAGGAAAGCCGCACTGTCATTTCCAGGGAAATCCATGCAGTGAGGATTTCATTCGACCTGTTCATTCTGCTACAAACTGCAAACTGCACCACACTAGAGCAGTAACGTAAGTAAATGACAGAGATGCTTAGGCGTTTTACTGATGGACGGGAAACATCTAGGTGGAGCGCGAGTGCAAACATGCTACTTTGCAAGGGCGGTTGCCGGGTGAAAGGAGCCTTCTGGGGACACCTGTAACTCTTCTGACGTTCTGGCCGGGCATGACGTGCAGCCCTGCTCGGGGCTTTGCTGGCGTCTCATGCTTGGCTCTTCTTCCTGTGCTCTTGCCATGCCTGCTGATATGACTGGAAGCATCGGGTGGTAGAGCTTTCAGGGCACCGAGCCGTGGCTCTCAGAACAAGGCTGACGGCACCATTTGTCATTAGGGATTCTCATTGGCCTTAATCAACTCTGGTCTCATCATTCATTTATATGACAACATGAGTTGCTGTCTTTTAACTTTTTGGTATTTTGCTCTGTTTGCAAACAGTATAGACCTTCCACTCTAACTAGACATTGGACTTACACCATTTAAAGTGAGCTGATATAGGTAAACACCTGGATGCCTTTTTGGTTTTCAGATAATATTTATAATTAAGCTCAATTAAAATGTATGATAGGGTGATAATGTGCCCCTGATTCTGGACTAAAAAAGGTGGCTATCTCAACTCAGAGGTTATGGAACACCTCAGGGGACCCGCTCTCATAGCTACCGTCCCTGCCTTAGGGACGGTGTGTAAGGGCTGTTGGAGATCAGCGTGTGTGTTCATCAAATTGCTCCTATGTAGACAGTCATGCATTGCCTGGAGTTGGAAATAAGAATTCCTGGTGTTTTGCTTCGGCTCAGTGGACTTTTGCTCAGGCCCTTCAGGTATTCCCTGCCAGGCCAGACTCCTGACTGCATAGGCTCCAGACCTGAGAGGATCATCTCAGATGGGCTGTGGGTCTCCCCTAAGCAGACACCTTCGTTAACACTGAGCCTCCTGATGTCTCACGGCACAGGCCGTTAGTGCCCAGGGGCCAGGGAGAAGGTCTTGGAAAAGCACCTCAGCCATTTCCGCTGGGGCTCACGCTTCCGCCTCCCCATCCGTGGAGGGTGGCCTCTTGCTCCACCAGCTCCCGCCTCCTATACTGCCCTTGTGGTAAAGGAGTGGTTGGCACGTGGGTGTGTGGTAGTCTCTGAGGACCCTGAGGAGCAAGAAAAACTGGTGGCTCACCAAGCAGCCCTTTCCCCTTTGCTGCCAGACCTCTGGAGCCACTGTGCTGGCCTGTCTGTCACTTGCTGTCCTTGGGCATGGGGCAGGGCTTTGCTTTCTGTGTCCCTACCATGAGGTGTTCAGGGCCCACAGGGCTGGGAAGACACCGCTAGGGCCTTCCTGCTGGCCTAAGTGGACAAGCTGGGCTGAAGTCCCGAGTAGCAGAGGTGCTCTGGGAATGCCAGTGCTGGGATTACGTCTGCAGTGGGGAGCCTTCTGTCTGACACCGCCATCATCCTGTACCACGGCCTTAGAGGATCTGCTCCTACTCCGCTCCATGCAGTACAGCTGCACAAGTGCTTCCCATGGGAAGTGATTCTAGCCTGGAGGTCTATCAGCTCCCAACCAGCAGCAGGGGAGAGAGGAGGAGCCAGACTTGGATCATCTGGCAGGAATCTAAATATTTCTAAGCATATGTTGGCGACGTCTCTAGAGTGCTTAGATAGCAGCTTCTGGGTCAAGCAATTGGAGAGAACCCTCCTGGGTGCCTAAAGGTAGGTTGGGGGCTTTGTCTGCATTGGTGTCTCAAGTTTAGTCTCCCTAGGAAAGCAACAGGCAAAGGTGCTCAGGTAGAGCAGAGGAGAGGGTGTGAGGGAGGGGTATGAGGGATGCAAGGTGCTGGCAGGTCGGCAAAGCTACTGGGGCAACTGTGCACAGCAAAGTGCAGGGACTTCAGCGAGCCCTTCAGCGTCTGAGGGTGCTGCCTGGCCTCCTCTGCACGTGAGGCTGTCTCCCTGAAGCCTGCCACGGGAGAACAGCCTGCTGCTTGGGTTTTCCTCCATGTTTTTGGGGCCATGCGAGGCCCAGGGTTGAGAGCAGCTCGGGACAGAGCAGCAGAGAGTGAGCACCATCAGGGAGCAGACCGTGATACCCACAAAGAGCCGGCAGAGCTCGCCTGTAGCACTGAACTGCCCAGGACAGAAGAGGCACAAGCACTGCTGCCCACTCCTCGCTATCTCCTGTAACCAGCTGCAGGCAGCTTCTGAGGGCAGGGGCAGGACAGCAAGGGTCCCAAACCTACACAGGATACTACGAAGTGGAGTTGCTTGCCTCCCAGCGAAGAAAGGTGCTGCGGAGGGTCCTCATTCATGTTTTGTCTGGAGGAGTCCCTGATCCTTGAAGACTTTTCCCACTGTCAGTTAACTTTGCATATGTTTTGTGTCTCTCTCTCTGAAACTACACAAAACATGATCCAGGAAGTCTGGCCAGTTAGGTCCGGGGACTACAGTGCCTGTGCAGGTAGAGAGCAAGGCAGGGGTTTGATCCCCTGGGGTACGCTGAGGTGGAGAATGAGACTGGGCTTGGTGGTGTGCACCTGTAATCCCAGCACTGGGAGGCTGAAAAACAGGATGATCACTTTGAGTCTGATTTGCATGGTGGGCCCCTGTAGACCCTGTACTGAATACATTAAAAAAAAAAAAAAAAAAAGATCAAGGACTTTCTGGATCTGCCAGAGCCCTAGCGCACAATGTCTTCCATAGGTATTACTCAATGCACAGGACCTCTAAAGCCATGGCACTCTTTAGGTGAAGTTAAGATGATATTTATTTTATGTTTAAATGACAATATTTAGAAACACAGAGTGAATCAAAGCTGGGACTAGTGCAAGACGGCGTGCTTGGCTGCAGAGCTTTGAAGGCTGAGTATGCGTGGCCTGCACGATCTTGGGCAGAGTCTCTGTGCCTTTGCTTCCTGGTCTACACAGGGAGTAACAGAGTGTCACCTGCACCCTGGGGTCATTCTGCAGGTGAGCGGGTCTACTCAAGGCACCCACAATTGCCCCCGACACAGCTGTGTCCCTCCACCTCTGCCATGCGTGTTTACATCGAGCTTCTCCTCTCTCCCACGTCCGAGTCTGTGCAGCGAGTGGTTCCTTACTTCTGAGGACCTCTCACACTTTTCTTCACTTCCAGAAGTGGGCTTGCTGGTGGGGACCACGTGGGTTTCCACCTCCTGTCCCAGTCTCTCTGAATCCACGTGTGAAATGCTCTGGGTTAGAAATGGGGGAGCTCCTGCTGGGGACCCATGACTCGAGAACAGAAAGCTGTGGCCATGTGGCTACCCACGCAGCTGGCCATCTGAGCTCACGGCCAGTGGCCTAGCAGACTCTGCAAGAGTCTGTCCTCTTCTTCCAAAGGATCGGTACCTGGAAGCCCCTCAGATCGGTCTAGTGGTGTCCAGTGCGGGTTACGCAATGCAGAAGGAGTGAAGTGTGACCATCTCACGTCCCGGGAGGCCACTGTAGGATATTTCTTTGTAGCTATTTTACAACTATTTTAAACTTCAGGCTTTTTTTTCTTTTCTTTTTTGTGATATCTATTTTCAGGTACATGCTATCTTAAACAAACTTTAATATTAGATTGTATGTAATTTGTAAGCAAATGACACATACACATCTTTCCCCCACAGGCAGGCTCTAAAATAATCTATCACTCACACGGGTAAGTGGGAGAACACAGGTGAATGGGGTGTGGCTACGCACAACCCGGAAGTGCAGAGAGAAAGCCTTCAGCTTAGGCTCGGGTGCTAGAAAAAGTGGCTTCCCTTTCTCTACCACTTTCCAGAAAGTATATCTATATGTCCCAGGAAATTTCCACAGTATTACATAATTTGACATTTTTTCTTAAAACTCTCCTAAGTTCCAAGGCTCAGTTGACATCAGGATTTGGACACTTGGATATCCCAACCGTGGAAGCTTCTGGAGAAGACTGGGGCAGACAGACACCAGCTTGGCCACATGTGAGGACCTGGTAGCCTGCCCTCAGGGGGAAAGTAAGAAAAGCCCTGGCACTGCACACAGCATGGCTCTCACAGTGGCTCTGGCCAGAGTCAGCAAACCGTTCCTGCACAGGGTCTGGGAGACAACGAGGACTGCAGCAGCTAGGCGGCCTCTGCCTCTCCGCTCTCTGCCACAGCACCAGAGCAGCCAACGGGGGCGTGGAGGGCGCGGGGTGGCTGCATGCCAGCGTTTCATCAGTGGTCCTGGAATTTGCATCTCGTGGCACTCTTCCTGTCACAAAGCGTTATTCATGGTCTGATCTCTTCCCCGGCCATGCAAACACGTAACAATCATTCTCAGCTGTTATGTGTCGCTGAATCAGGTGGCGAGGAGAGCTAGATGTGGCTCCGGGTTGCTGCTCACCTGACCCCACATTTAGGGCAAAGGTCACAGTTGTGCTTTGCTTTCTTAGAGTGTGGACATCTTCCACTATTTTTAAAGTGTTGTAGATGAGTTAGGTTCTTTGTTATTGCAGCCAGTGTTTCATTAAATCAGCTGAAGTTTATTAACAAAGAGATAATTCCAAGCGCATATGAATATGCAACAGAGAATCAACAGACCTTGCTGTCCGTTTCCATTCAAATTAGGTACTGAATGTCACGGAGGTTGTCACCTCTTTTTAACAAGGAATGCATGGAAGTATGATTATCTTAGTTGATTATATGCAAAACTCAACGTTCAACTAGCTCAACTCCAGACAGAAGTGGATCTGGTGGGCTGAAGGCGAGAGAAATCTGACAGATGAATAAATGGGTATTCCTTTTCATCTAAACCAAGATTTGTATTACTAACCCTGGATGGCATTTATGATGTCAACCATCAAGTAACAAGTGTTTTGTGCCTCCCTTCTTATGATACAGTGAAACTGAGAAATTTAAATATCAATAATCAACTATAAAAGTAGGTTAGATGCTTAGATTTCAAAACATGTAATTTCGCATCATAAAGCAGTTTAACAAAATCGCTACACTGTACTTAGTGGTCACTAGTAGTTAAAATACCAGGAGCCTGCAGAGCGCTGAGCTCCAAGCTTGGGAACAGAGAGCTAGCATCCCACGCCTCAGTCCTGCTTGCTGTCACATGCATAGGGGGACAGGAGAAAGCTACACTGTCTACAAGCCAGCAACATCACCACTGCTACCTCCTTAGAGGGGCAAAGGTTTATAACAGGTGAAAGGGCTAACATGCTTTAATTGCTTTGATCTTATAGTTAACAGAAGTATCTTGAGGGATATAATTGTGACATTAGACCAGTCATTTTGCAAGTGGTTACATATCCTGCAAAATACTTGTTTGTCTTCACATACCTGGTGGCTGTCTATAAATAATAATATATATTTAAGGGCCAGCAAGATAGCTCAGAGGACGAAGTGCCTGCTTAGGCAAGCACAAGGGCTGGGATTCAATCCCTGGCACTGCTGTGCTAGTCCCACCCCTGGGCTACTGAGACTGTGTGTGGTGGTGCATGTAATCCCAGCTCTGGAGAGGTGAGTCCGAGGTGTGCAGTGAGACCCTGTACCAATACGTCCAGCAGAACTACACAGCTGATTGCATCACATACAATCAAGAGCTTCAGCTCTTAAACAGCAGTTTCCTATGATTCATTCTATTAGTGTGTATGAATCAAATTCTATGGATGTTAGACTTTCACTAAATATTTAGCTTGCCAAATAGGTTGACCATACCATTAAAATCATCTTTACCAAGATCAGGCATTTGCATTTTTATGTCTTGTATAATGGATATGTTTGTTAGGAACACTTACACTCATTAAACAAATGAACAAGGATTTATGCAACCTTAATATTGCTTCTTTTAATTTTTCCTGCTTGACAAAATAAGCCAACAGCCCTGCTCAGCTTCCATGCTGTGGGCTCTGCCCAGGCAGGCAGGTGCAGGGCTGTCATGCTGTCTTTGCTGTCATCATGGCCAAGGGTAGAGGCCCGCCACAGCGATGATGGGACAAGTGGCTTTGCCCCCACACATACCCAATGAGGCCACCCCGTGAACACACCCGAGTGGGGTCCCCCATACACACCTGTGCTCGTGCGGTAGGTGCCGGTGTGTGTGGGCGGCAGAGGGTCCCCTTGGCTCTGGCTGAGACTCCTCATAGGGGGCTTCTGATAGACACGGTCTTCGTAGATGGGGTCTATGTGGTGCTCGGGGGACTGCAGGGCCCGCAGCTCGGGGCCCAGGTGTCCATGCTGGCTGCTGTACGAGGCTCGGGACCCAGCTGAAAGGGATTAACAGGGTGCATTAAGACCCAGTTGACATTCACATGATAATCTACCCCAAAATATTTGATTTTTGGAGGGGGTCAGAATGACTGGAATCTGCAGGAAACCAGAAACAGCAGTGATCGGTGAAGCTCGTCGGCTTATCAGCGCCGTCCTGCCGCCTTGCTCTGCGCACAAGGCTGATGTCCCTGCGGGGACCCTAGATGCGACCACACTGGGCAAGAGCAGAGGCACACAGCTTTTCTCAAGGGCTGGCGGAGGAAACAGGGTTCCTCGAGGAAGTGACCGGGTGCGCCATCGGTCTGAATAACCTCCTGTCACGCCGCAGCCCTCTCGCCGTACACTGTGCAGCTGAAATTAGTTTAAAGGCTCAGCCAGTGAGGACGCCGCAGTGCCTAAGCCATCCTGAGGTTGCTCCTCCAATGCGGCCCAGAATCTGTCTCCGTCAGCACTTTCTCCTGTGACAACCAGGAGCCCAAATGCTTGGATTTAACAGCAGCCCAGATCTCAGAGAGAAGCAGATGTTAAAGAACAAAGACTGGTGCGCTATGTCCTGCTCCTCTGTGCCTCTCCACACAGAAGCTTTTGCATGCAGCGGCCCTCTTCTGAAAGACCCTGGTGGTCACCGCTAACTGGATTGTCTATACCTGGGAGCTCAGTCCTAGAATCTATGGAATTTTCCTTATGATACCTCATCCGTGGCTTTGAAGCACACGGCAAACTAGGGACTGTGAGTCTATTTCATAAAGCAGCCTCTATGCTTCAAGAAAGTGAACTCCTCTGAGGACTAGAGGCTGTGTCCACAGTAAGGAAGACACTGGCTCCAAGCTAGTACTGAGAAGGGAACTACAGCATGGGACCGACTTGGGGTAGTGATGTAAGGCACTGTCCACAGAGGACAGGGGACACCTGCAAGCGCCAGGGAGAATGGTTGGCTGAGTGAATGACCCTGCCCTGAATGACCCTGCCGTGAAATCCCCCAAAGCAACACCTGTGAGACTCATTGAGATGTAAGGGGTGACTACCCTCAGGAGCTCAAAATCTGCGCTCTGGGAGCCAGCCAGCCCCTAGCTCCCAGGTGCTGGAATTCTTTGACCTTGCTGAGGTCTGCGACAGCTTCACGTCTATTCTGCTCTTGTTCAGGGCCTTCACTAGAGGCCACGGGACAACCAAAGTCTTTATTAAGTGCTCAGTGAGATGGCTGCTTCTTCAAGAATGTATCAGCAGGCAGTGTGAATATTCGCATATAGTGCACTTGAAGAAATAAAGCACAGAAAAGCTTTCAGATCCCTGACATATCCATGTGTGCTGGCGCATATTAGCACAGGCTGCAGTCAATTCTAATAAACAGAAAACACTTCTGAGCGACGGGGGTCATGCTGAGAATTCCACGAATTCTGTCTGGATAAAAAGCACCAAAAGTTTTGAGGAAAGGAGAGAGCAGGTTGAGCAAGTTTCTTACTTTTCTCCTTGCTAGTAACTACATAATTTCTGGTTTAGATAACGTTGGAATGAATGATAGATAACTGTTTTTTATGATTAGGATTCTTGTGTCTGATTTATCACCCTGAATATTATCTGATGCTGCGATTTTCCAGGAATATATTTACATACAATATACCCTGAGGTCCTGCTCTCTGTTCTTCCCTCTAAGGGATCTAATGATATTTGAAGGATTCAAAAGTATAGAAAAAAAGGGATTAGGGATTGCATAAAAATGTTTCACAGTCCACCACCCCCAGGAGATGTAGAATGCTAACTGTATATGGTTAAGAAGAGCCGCTCAATTTTAGTCCAAAGATCTCAGGGTGAATGTGAAAATCCTCTAGTTACAAGCATGTCCTGGGCATTAGGAAACTTTTACTCGTGCTATTAATCAAATTAATGATCATGGGTCCTAGGCAAGGAGTAAACATGCTAAGGGAGAGTCTAGGTCTGTGGCCATCCTATTTTCAATCTGCTGACATTATTAAGAAAATTTTATGATTCTAAAATTCTATCAACTATTTGAAGAATGTACTCTATATTTTTCTCCTAGTACCTTGCCGCTGGCAAAACTATGATATAAGCCCATAGTGTTTCCATGGGAAAATACTTCCACAAAATACACAGTTGTGCATGTCAGCATTCTGCAGACCACTGCGTGAGTGCAGGCATTTTAAAAGCAGCCTTAGCTTGCGCTTCATTTTATCCATTGTGAGGAGGCTTCAGTATTTCATGGGTGGGCACAGCTTTTGGTGGGAGACAGAGAAAAGACTGGAACACAGAAGAAAGGCCTGGGAGCCCGAGGCTGAAAGCGCCCCAGCTAAACGCATGTCATCTATTGCCCTTGCCCAAGAAAGACTGCATCTTCAGATCCCTGCTAACAAGGTCTACTTTGTCTTTCACAAATTCAAGAAAAAGTTTCCCACAAGCCCCTCTGGGAATATGTATCCCAAGTTCTCTAGACGTTGTATGTATTTGCTGATGCAAAGGAAATGTACTTTGCTTTAGTAGGCATTTTCTTTCATCATTATGGCTATTTGACAGTTGTAATCACTGCGCTGAACTCGAAACACCATTCATGACTATCAACATCTCAGTCAGGAGCTGGAATGATGCAATGATAACAAGAAAAATGCGGAGGACACTTTGACTTGATCGTAAGTGTCACAGAGGTCAAGGCCAAGTGTCCCTGCTGATGGTGTTGGGGGGGAGCAAGGCTGGGAACTTGAACCGGGCCACACTGAGGCTCAGAACTGCAGAACGGCATGGGGCACTCAAGCCACAGATGGCTCGAAGAGAAGGCCCGGCCACCGTACTGAAGAGGCCCCCTTCCCTGCAGATGTACATCCTGCAAGCAGCTTCTGAAACTGTCTCGGCATTAATATTTCAATCTTACCATGGATTTTTCTTTGCTCTTTCTATTTCTCCTCTGCACATCTCAAAATAGGGGACTAGAAAATTCAGGCATTCACAATTTTCAGGTACAGTTTGTTTCTGAAAATGGATTTGAAGACTCATGACAGAAAAACATAAGCACTCAGCTTGCAGGGTGCAGAGAGTTGGCCAGAGCGACGCCAGAGCAGGTCAGGACTCGCCAGATGTGCTCTGTGGCCACAGCGGTGCAAAGCTTCAGGCTGGCCTAGGACTGGGGCTGAGGCAGGTTCCGAAGACCTGGAGCCTCAGCGCCAACTCCTCCCTGCTGCGAGGGCTGGTCTGAAGGAACACTGAGACGGCAACATGTGAGTACCGTCCACTGGACCGAGGTGTGAGTGTATGGAGGGAGGACAGCCTTACGTCCTATGACAGGGCAGGAGACAGACCCGGACTGCCTCAAGGAACCGGGAAGACGGGACAGCAGGAGTAGCGGGAGACCATAGACATCCCCCATTTCTGTGTTGGTGCTATTGCTACAGCAAAGGGCAAAAGAAGCATCTGGTGTTACTGCCCTCAAATTATACTTTCTTCAGCGATATCACTGACATGAATGACTACTACGTGGAAGCCTGGCGCCAGGCTCGCGATCGAGATCTGCAGGTGAAAGGTGGCTTTGGGTGTGAGCGCATGATCTCAGACCCTGAAGAAAACAGACATAGCTTGTAGGACACTTCAGGATCTCACTGCTGCCTTTGTCCTCCTTTTCCCAAAGAACTTCTAATAAGATGACATGAATTTTGTCCCAGATATATCTCTCTTCAGCTGCCTGAATTAAGGCACATAAATAAAACTCTTTGGTTCCTAGTTTTCTCAAGAGTAAAAAAAGCTGGTATGATAGTACGCATTTGGACAACCTGGAATTTTTGGAGAGTTGAAACAGGAGAGAGCATATGTAAAAGCAACCTGTAATTAAAGCAGCATGAGAATAAGCATTCTCAGGTCACTGGATATTAGAGTCAAGAAATGTCTTCTTATACCCACAGTTTTCCACTTAAACACAACGAAATACTTCATATAAACAATCTGAATTTCAAAAGCCATGTGGAGACTTCAATTGGGAACCATCTAGGCGAAATCTTTTCTGATGGTTTTGTGACACATGCTTATACCATGTATGTCTTCCATTTCTTTAGGAAGAATATCTGCTGCTTTCAGCGAGGAAGGGAACCCAGGAGAGAAGAAATGCTGAAAGAAGCGTGAAAACGACGAGTGCTTCTTAGAAGCAGACAGAGCATCAAGTAAACTTTCATGCTGAAACTAACAAACACTGACTCAATAGGTGCCTAGCACCAGGAGTGCAGGACACACTTGACCTAGAAGTCACGAGGAGGCCAAAAGCCCAGAGCGAGCCACCTGCCCAGCCTGCCAACCGCCTGCAGCACACTGGCCATAGCTCAGAGATTCCACCCTGCTGAATTCAGCAGGCCAGCAAAATGCAACACTTGTTAGCTTTTGAAAGGACCTCAAGCACACTTCTCTGCATCAAATTGTCTACGTGCGCCCGTGAAGCCACGCAAAACCACTCTTCCAGTCATCGTTTACTCAAGACTTTCCCTAGTTCCAGAGCAGCCTTTAGGAATGGAGGACACTGTGTGCTCAGGAGGGACAAAGACCTTAGCTTGGACAAGGAGTCCCTGCATTCAAGCCGCCAGAGATAAGGGCGACAGAAATGCGTGGTAGGCTATGGAGGGGACAACGGCGCATCAAGAGGGGGCACTGTCTGGATAGTGTGATTTACAAGTGTTCTTTGCATGTCTTTTATATTTATTTATTTATTTATTTATTTATTTATTCACTTATTTCTATGTACTTGGTACAGGGTCTCACTATGCAGCTCAGACTCCTCTTGTTTCAGCCTCCCCAGTGCTAGCAATCCAGGCATGCATCAGCAAGCTTGGTCTCTGTGGCTGGATGCTGGAGCTTGAAGCCCTCTCCCTGCACTTGCCTAAGCAGGTACTTAGTTTGCTGAGCTATCTCACCAGTCCTGTGTCTTATAGTTTAGCAGAGAACTTACGAGAAGACAGACTGAGCCATAAGAAACCAAGATCTACAGTTGTCTCAGACAGGGAAGCCAACACCAACAGCGCAGGCTTCCTTTGGGAGATCTGAATGAGAATGCTGAGAGGCGAGTTTCTTAAGGTCCATTCAATCTGCACCGTCTTTTAGAAGAAATGTCAGCAAGGACATGGACTATTCGTGGGTTCATGTTAAAACTGACTACCGTGACTAGATTTCTTTATAACTCAGAGGTTCACAGTCACAGCACCCACGTTCATATAGAAAGGTTTTCATCCAGGGGCAGACAGCCCGTGACAACCATGTGGAAATTGCGTGACTGATGGCTCAGCTCTGGCTAACTTCATTTTCTTCTGCATGGGATTTCCATTTCTTAGAATAATGATTAATGCTCAAATGTAAGTTTATCCCAAGAATCTGCTGACAGGCTGAGGTTGTATACACAGCTTCCAGAAGGTTCTGACGCAGCCAGCCCAAGTGAGGCCCAAGCAGCACAGGCTCGCATAAATCCCTAAACCTCCTGCCTCTGATGCCAGGGTCACACCCAGAGCCATCACATCTTGGACAAAAGAAGAGAAAGCCAGTTCCCAAAGGAAAAATTAGCATCGAATATTACAGCTTTCAAAGGACACTCTGTCTTGACCCAGACTACCATTCACTGACGTGGGAGGCCAGTTATTTTACTAAGTTTAACAAAATCAGTCTGTTCTCTTTTTCATGGGTCTTATTGATAACTTTCAACCCTTTGTGCTCAATTTAATGCAAATCTACTTGCTTTTAGGAAAAAGTGAATTTTTGAATTATTGTCTTCTAATATTAATCTGCAAAAGACTTAGTGCCATTCAATCGGAATCTTCACATTTGCTGTTCACTTTCAAATGTTTCTTTGTCAAGCAACAGAAGCAGAAAAAGAACAACACTGTGGTAGTCATGAGGCAATAAACAGCATGTTTGTCAACAGGCAGTAGAGAGGCAGTCTTTCATTTCTCAGAAAAAAACAAACTATCTGCAGAAGAAAATGACTACATGGTTCTATGAAGGAAAGCCTAAAGTAGAATACCAGAACTTATGCTTTTAAAAGGCTGTGCAATCTGTCACCCCAGAACTCTGGAAGGCTGAGGCTGGAGGACTGCAGCTGTGAACCCAACCTGGCCACCCTGGTGACTGCATGCTGTCTTCAAATAAAAAATAGGAAAAGTGGCTGGGAGGCAGCCCAGTGGGAGCCACTAGCTGTCATCTCCAGGGGACAGCATGAGGAAGGTCCTGGGAGACCAGCTTAGGAACTGATAGTTACTGACGGAGGAACACCCGTGAAGCATAGGGGAACACATTTACAGAGAAGACCGAGGCTGGAGATCCTTGCCCTGCCAACCTCCTCCAGGCCAGCTCGTCCTCGGCTGCATGCTCTGAGATCAGAGGTCGGAAGGCGGGCATTGGCCAGCTATATGCTCCTTCAGGGCACCCTATGCGGGAGGCAGCCTCCCTGTGGGAGAGGCGATGGTCTTGCAATGGTTCGTTGTGGACTGTGAATCTCTTTAAAAACCCAGCTCAGTCACTGAACTCTAAGAAAACAAAGTGATATCAGCATATCACCCCTTCAAAGTATGAAAACTAAACACTGTGTGGATCAATACTCGCTCGTAAGGGAAAGTTGATAAGAGACAGAACTGCAGCTGCCTAGGTCTGAGAAACGCCTCACTGGACTTCAAAGCACACAAAGCAAGAACTGTATCTCAGAGACCGAGCAAACTGGATCATCCCCGCTGAATTCAGGACACTACAATTTACTCTTCTTAAGGCCGGCGAGACAGCTTAGGAGATAGCTTAGCTTAGTGCCTGCCTAGGTAAGTGCAGGGATTGGGGTTTGATCCCCTGTCCTACACGCTGCTCTGGCCCTGCCCCTGCCCCCCCAACCCCCCGAATCTCAGTTAGCCACCAAGACCAGGCATGGTGGTGCACCCCTGTAATCTCAGCACTGGGGAGGCTGAAAACAGGAGGATCACTGAGTCCAAGCTATGTAGTCAGACCCTGTACCAAATACATTTAAAAAAAAATTGGTCTTATACTTTGTTTTTGCTGCTGATGAGTGAAATTTGAAAATCTTTAGTACCTCAAAAATAAATCAGCATTTGAAATAATGCTCCCTGAGTTCCCCTACTCTTATTTCACACAGTTAAAGGCAACAGTCCATCGGCGCCTTTGTTCACAACCATGACTCTTGCTGTGATTCTGGTCACAAACTCAACTGGATGAGCAGTGAATCCAACTTAGCGGTCAGGCTCCGTGCTGACCTTACGGTGAAGCCTGATGAGCAGTGAATCCAACTTAGCGGTCAGGCTCCGTGCTGACCTTATGGTGAAGCCTGATGTCATCCTCTTCCAGCATGGCTGGCATCTCTACCGTGCCCTCAGGCCAGGCTGGCACCACAGAGCAGAATCATGGGGCGCTCGTGAGCCAGGGCACCACTGTGGGTGGTTGCATCTCCGACATGGCGTCCCGGCTGTATTTCTGAGTGCTTGGAGGGCGAGCTACTCACTCACGTGTATTCAGTGGTGCGGCCGTCAGCCCTGTAGCCTGAACTCTTCAGTGCGGTGATAGAAAGTGACCCACAACAACTCGGTTCTGTAAAGGAAGAGATGCCTCTTGGCTCACTGCTCCCTACGTCCTGGACGCTGCACCTGGTACGCTGCACCCTTCTGCTGCTCCCCAAGGCCTTGCCTACCTGTGGGCTCCTGGGCGGTGTGCAAAGCTCTGTAGCATTGGCTGCTGTCATTTTCTGGATGACTTTTCCAATACAACTGCATGGAGTTATGATGTGCTGTAATTGTGGACACGTGTGTAACGGGACACACATACCTGTACCCCCAGGTGCGGTTGCCCCATGCTGCCTGGTGCTACAGTCACCCATGGACACCAGGGCTTCAAGCCATCAGGAATGAGTTAAATATCATTATCCTGTTAGACAGATAAATACTGTAATCTGTTGGGACCCACGTATGTTCCAGGGAGAATGACTGGCCAACCAAAATCAGTGCTCAGGGCAGGGCACGACTTGGGCTCTGGCATCTCATCTCTCGGACGTGCCTGTCCCTTGCTTGCTCTTGGACTTTCTTTCTAACCACAAGCATTTCTTCCCAAGCTTTTGTGGGAACAAGCTGCTTTGTTCTTTCCGCTGGAGCCAGGCATTTGGAAAGGCAGGAGCAGGGGCAGTAGGGTATGACGAGTAACACAGAGTCTGGCGTCTCTGCATACACAGGACGTTCCCACTTTTATTTTCACCTGGTGGCGCTGTCTCTTCTTGCCTATGAGGAAACCGATGCGATTGTTGTGTTATGACTCCACTCACACGGCTCCAACTGGATGGGGAGGCTGTGGGAGTTACTTGTCTAGAGCACCCCTGGTACAGCGGGACACACGAGGGGCACAGTGGTGGGGCAGCAGCTGCTACTGCTGGTCTCTCATCGTAGGACAGAGAGATGGTGGCTGTCCGTGTAGTTGGCATGCTGCTTGGTGTTTCTGAGACTGCCCCATGCCTAGGAATGCCCTGACTGCGGTGCCTCAGGGGCTCTGAGGCAGGGCCTGAGCTGGCGCATCGCTAACAAGCTCTCAGGCGAAGCTGGGGCTGCGGGCCTGTTCTGAGGAGTCAGGAGCGGCAGGTCTGGCTGTGAATGTGTCTCTGACTGCCAGAGGCCTTCTGTTCTGGCACCTGTCTGAGGCCTGGAGGCAGAGATACCATGCTGCAGTTTCCCTGCCATCCCAGGCAAACAGAAGTCACCTCAGTGAAGGCACAGGCCAAGGTGCAGCTGGGGACTGAGCACCCTGGTAGGGGCTTAGCATGGGCTCGGCAGCCCCACTCAGCACCTGGGCTGGGTGCAGGCTGTGATGACGGGCTGCTGCAGGGATCCTGGCCTTGGCTCCAGGAGGCCACAGCACACCACAGGGCCACGAGGCAGCTCTAGGCAGGCTGGCTGGAGCCAGTCACTTTCAAGGAGAGAGAGGGAGTAGGAGGGGAGAGAAACAGAGAGGGGGGGAGGGAGGGAGAGAGAGAAGGAAGGAGAGGCAGGGAGAGGGGGAG
>PVJA010014216.1:0-47875 GCA_004027025.1 Myocastor coypus
GGTAGCTTTTGTATCTGACAAGGTCTGTCAGGTACTCTCTTCTATTTATGATTGTCTTAATCATTTATTCTACATACATTTAAAATTATCAGGAAAATCTATGCATTTTTGTATGAATTTTCAAATTTACTTACATATCTAGATGAGGAGGCATATTGTGTTTGCTTATATTTTCTCTTGTCCTTTTACTTCCTTCATTTTTAAAGAATAATGTTTCCATGTTGATCAAAGAATTCTTGTCAACCATTCTTTTAACATAGGTTTGCTTTACACAAAATCTCCTAATTTGGGGCTGGTGAGATAACTCAAGGGACTAAGCACCTGTGTTCTCAAGTTCAGAGACTGGAGATCGATCTCCAGCACCACATGCTGGACAGCCTTAGCTCCATCCCAGGGCATACTGAGCCTGAAACCAGATCTAGGCATGGTAGCATGCCCTATAATCTCAACAATGGGGATACTGAAACCAGAAGGATCACTAAGAGTCTGAGCTATGTAGTAAGACTCCATACCAAATATATTTCAAAAAAATTAAAGAAAAAAAGATGAAAAAAAATCTAGCTTTCTTTCATCTGATAGTGTGTGGAGCTTCTATTCATTCCTAAGGAATATTACCCCTAGGCATAAAATCCTAGGTTTAAAATTCTTTAGGGGGGTCCGGCAGGATGGCTCAGTGGTGATCTAAAGCGCCTGCTTAAGAAAGCTTGGGTGGCTGCAGGGACTGCGGTTCGATCCCTGGCATCACATGCTTCACCAGCCCTGCCCTCAGGGCAGGCTGAGCTGGCCATAAAAATAAATTAAACAAGCAAACAAAAGTTCTGAAACAAGAAAATAAAATAAAATAAAAATTTAAATAAAAATTCTTAAATACTTAAACCATTCACCTGTATTCTGTCCTTCATAGTTTCTTATGAGAAATCCACTGTTGTATGAAACCTTTTCATTCATAGTTAATGTATAGTTTATTTTTTATTACTCTCAGAATATTTTCTGTCTTCGGCTGGCGAGATAGCTCAACAGCCTAAAGCGCCTGCTTAGGCAAGATTAGGCAACCCCAGGGACTGTAGTTTGATCCCCGGCACCACATGCTGCACCAGCCCCACCCCCAGGGCTGGCTCAGCCAGCCACAATACAAAAGAAAAGAAAACAAACAAACAAACAAACAAACATATTTTCTGTCTTTCGGTTTTACAGGTTTGACTCATATTTGCATTGGCCTGCCTTTCTTTGGCTTTATCCAGTCTGGGGATTAAATCCATTAATATGTAGTTTTATACCGTGTGTCACATTTGGGAAGGTTTTTGTCTTTATTTCTTTGTGTTCCTTCTTTAGCACGAATCTCTGTTCATCTCTTCTTGGAACACAAATGCTGTATTTTTTGCCCTCATCCCCTGGGCTTCTGAAAGTTCCACTGTGCATCCATCTTCCTCATAAAAATATTTCATGCATTTTAGAGACTATTTTGCTTCATGGCCAAATTAAGAGGAACACGCCACTCTTGTGTCACATAGGTTGAGGTACCCCCAGATTTTTAGCACCCCCATAACCACAGAATATTTGCTGTAACTGATGAACCTCCATCGATGCATCATGAGCCACAGTCCACAGTTGGCACGTGCGTTCACACTTGCTGCCGTATTGTCTTGTAGATAAATTTATAATGCCGTTTCCACCATTCTATATTGTATGAAGCATTTATGGCCCCACAAACATTCTGACTTTGCATGTTCAGTTGCAGCCCTGCAGATCTTGACAGCCACTGAACATCTTACAGTTTGCATCGTTTTGTCCTTTCCAGAATGTTATACAGTTGAAGTCTTGCAGCCTGCAACATTTTCCATTGGTTTTAAATTTTGTAATATGGATATAAATACGGATATAAATCTCCTCCATGTGTTTTCATGGCTCAGTAACTCATTTCCCTTTAATATTACACAATATTCCATAGTCTTAATAAATGGTAGTTTATTTATCTGTTCATCTAATGAAAACCCCACTGTTGCATCCAACTTTAGGCAATTGTAAATGAAGCTTACATAACCACATAGGTGCATACTTTCATGTTACATTAGTTTTAAATTTTTCATGTAGACTCAAGATATCCAACTGCTGGATCATATACTAAGAGTATGTGTAGTTTTGCACAAAAGGACCAAAGTGTCTCACTAATGGCCTTTTCCTTCTTTACATTCTGATAAGCATTGGACAAGAGTCCCTGCTGCTCTATCACCTCATCAGCATTTTGTCTTAGCAGTTTTCCAGACTGGTCATTCCAACAGACATGCAGTGGTACTTGATTTTGCTTAAATTTATATTTTCTCATGATATTTGGTGTGGTCCATCTTCTCATATACTTACATAATGTCTACAGAACATCCCTAGTGACCAAGAGAAGTGGAAGTTGGTCAGGATTCCAATCCATTTTTAAATTGAATTTGTTAAATTTTTAAGATTTCTTTGTATAATTGGTTAAGATGAATCTTTTCCAGTTTTTCTTACCCTAATGAAATTTATTTTTCATTCTCTTGACATTATCTGTTGTATAATTTTTAATTTTAATTCATCTCATCTTGTTAATTATGTCATTCCCAGATCATGCATTTATTCATTATCCTATAAAGGCTGAGAGTTTCATATTTTGTGATTCATATTGAGTTCTATCAATGGCTATTATTTACTTTTGTAAGAATTTAAAATCTATTTTTGAGGTCATTTTGTCTATTCCTGAATTTCCAAGTGATCTAGCACCATTCTTTGGAAGACGTACTTTGCTCACCATTGGGTAGAAAGTTAGAGGAATCTCAGTGTTAGCCCCACGTGTTAGATTGTCTTTGTGCTTTGTATTGCTTTTTTATTCATCTAAAAGCAAGTTTACTGTTTTTATTCGAGCTCATTTGTATTCTCTTTGTTCTGTGCCGGTGGTTTCTTTGTCTATTGTTTTGGTAGTGGTATACTGTGCTGATTACTGGAAATATTTACTCAGTCCTGAGGAAAAGTTATATCGATCTTTCAATTTTGTTATTATTATTATTTTTTGAATATCCTGTTTGTTATTCTGGACTGCTTTTGGTCTGTCCATATAAACTTAGAATCACCTTCTGCTATTCATAAAATAATTTTAATCCAGATTTCACTGGATTTTATAGATCTATTGGAAAGAATTGGCAACTTGTCACTGTTGAATCTACTGATCATTTCATCTTATTTATTTATTCATTCATTCATTCATTCATTCATATAGATCAGGGTCACACTCCGCAGCTTGAGCTCCTAGTGATCTTTCTGTCTCTGCATCCCCAGTGCTGAGATTACAGGCCTGCATGATCATGCCTGGTTTCAGTGACCAGCATGGTGCAGGGTCAGTGAAGCACGCAGAATTGGGAACTGAACCTGGGTCCTTGTGCTTGCCGGGAAAGTGCTTAGACTGCTGAGCTACCTCCACAGCCCTCTGTTTTTGTTTAATATGGCACATCTCTTCGTTTGTTTACTTTTATGTTGATTTTGTTAATTAAAATTCTGAAGTTTCCTTCTTATAGACATTGCATACATTTTGTTCCATTCATAAAAATGTTTTTCATTGGGGAGTGTTATGTTAAGGATATTGAGCTTAAACTTCAAATTTCACTTGCTCATCACTGGTGTGTTGGAAAGAGATTGACTTTTGTACCTTTACCTGTTAATTTTGCAAATTACTTAGACTCAGGAGTTCAAGGATAATAGATTAGTTATTGATTTCTATTAGACTTCCCCCATAGAAAATCATGTCCTTGGCAAAAAGTAGAGTTTAATTTTTCCTTTCCAATCTATATGACTTTTAGTTCTTTTTTCTTGTTTATTTCATTACCTAACAACTGAACATGAAGACATAGGCTATCTTTAGTCTTGTTACTGAGTTTTGCTAGGAAGGCAGCCATGTTTTCGCCATTAACTCCAATGTTAGTTTTTTATGTCCATCTCATATCAAGCTTAGGGAATTCCCCTATATTCCTAGTTTATTGAGTTTTTACCATAAATAGATACTGATTTATGCTTTTTCTGCCTCAACTAGGAACATGGGTCATTTTCTTGATGTATTCAATACATTAATTGCTTTTCACATGTAGACAACCTTGAATATTTTAACTATATCTTATTTGCATATGGTAGATTATGTGTATTACACATTGTTGGATTTGTTTTATTACTGTTTAATGAAGATTTTCACATTACTTATGGGAAACATGGGACTGTAACTTTCTTGTTACATCTATCTGGGCTCCATGTTAGGGTAAACATGGTTTCCTGCATTGTGTCCCCTGGTTCCATTTATCTACGAAGATGTTATACAATTTTGATAAAATTTGTCCCTTCAGTACTTGATAGGAATCGACAGTGAACCAATAGTGACCTGGTGATTTTTGTCTTCAATTTCAAGTATTGAATCAATTTGTTTAACAGGTATAACTTATTTAGACCATTTAATACTTTTGTGTGAATTTTGGAAAATTGTGTATTCCTAATGAATTGGTCAGTTTCATCTAGGCTATGAAATACAGGCATACAGCACAAGATGTGTGAGTTGATTCAGATGCTAAAAACCATGGCTTCATCATTATGCAATGTACACATTTATAAAACCATTGTGCTACACCCCTTAAATATGTATGCATACCAATTAAAAGTGAACCAAAATTTAAATCAGAACATTGGTCAAAAATATCAAGGAAACTGAAAGCATCACATCACTGTGGTATATGTGCACCCATGTCTATAGCAGCACAGTCTGACCTAGTCAAATCTCGGAAACAACAAAAATGCCCATCACATGAGAAATGGATGAAAAGGATGTGGTGTTTTTATACAATGGACTATTACTCAGGTGTAAATAAAAACAAACTCGAAGACTTTGTCAGTAAGTGGATGCAACTAGAGGCTATATTCGTAAGTGAAATAAGCCAGAACCACATGTGTAATTATTGTACTGTCTCCCTAGTGTAAGAACTCAAAAGAAGAAAAGAAATCCTGAAAAGCATAATAGACACAGCTGAATGGAATGTAACAGAACTTAAGGGTTAAACAACGAAGAGAGAGAAAGGAGGAAAGATAGGAAGCAAAGTAGGGGCAAAATCATAGATGCCTATATCCAAGGTGGCTAAGGTAATTGTTCTAAGAATTTCCATCGGGTTTTCAAATAGCAGCTAAAAGGTAGAATTCTTCCCTTGACTAACTCTCTATGCTGATGTCCGTGAACTACATTGAGAACAGCAACGCATAATACTAACACCATGCTTGATACACCTGTCATCTTGGGCTTATACGTGTGTACCACTTTTAACATCATGTTAATTATTATTATACTCTCTGTAAAGTAATTTTTTTGGCTTTTTGAGACAGGGTCTCACTGCAGTTCAGGCTGGCCTTGAGCTCACTTTTGTGGCCCAGGCTGGTCTTGAACTCACAGCGATCCTCCTGCCTCAGCTTCCCAAGTGCTGGGATTACAGGCGTGCGCCACCACGCCCAGCTTGTAAAGTAAGTTTTTAAATAAGATAATAAAAGAAAATGTGAGAGAGAAGCAAAATCTTAAGTTTTCTTGGAAGCATGTGGTAATATTCCATCATATGTACCATCCTGCATAACTGTGTCTGGTAATCTGAGCAATAGTTCTGACAATAAAAGTAGAAAATATATCAATTGTCATCAACCAACTATTATTGTTTTGAAAATCTGTAATGCACATATGGTTATCTTATCCTGTCTGTGTCTTTGGTTTTGTTTTCCTTGCTCTTGTTTTCACTCTTCAAAAAAAAAAAAAAAAACAGCAAATTATAATAATAAAACATAAGAGAAATTCTGAAATATTTAGAAATCAAAAAATTGCAAAAAAAAAAAAACCCTTTAAAATCTGTGGGATGAAGAATGCTTTTGACACTATTTGAAAGAAAATTTATAGCATTTCGTGAATGCACTGGAAAGGAAGATTTATTAATAATTTAGGTTTCAAAACTTAAAACTGCAGTGAGACATGGGTGCACTGCAGTGATGTGATGCTTTCAGTTTCCTTGATATTTTTGACCAATGTTCTGATTTAAATTTTGGTTCACTTTTAATTGATATGCATACATATTTAAGGGGTGTAGCACAATGGTTTTATACATGTGTACATTGCATAATGATGAGGCCATGGTTTTGAGCATCTGAATCAACTCACACATCTTGTGCTGTAGATGATTAAAATCCTCTTACAGATTTGTAAAAGATAGGATAAGAATTGTTATCAATGCAATTGTACAACTGCATAGAACTTATTTATTTGTTTATTTATTTATCTCTTTGGTTCAGGGTATCATTATGCAGCTTGGACTGATGGCGATCCTCCTGTCTCAGCTTCTGCAGTGCTGGGATAATAGGTGTATTCTAGCAATCTTGGTGTTTGTGGCTTGCAGAGAGTACACACAGTTCCAGGCATTATTGGAGATTGAACCGAGGTCCTTGTGTTTTCCAAGTAGGTGCTTAGACGACAAAGCTAGCTCCATAGCCCTACTTCTTATTTTATGTAAGTCTAATTTTGTACTTGTTGGCCAATTTTTCCCATCTCTCACTGCTTTGTACTTGTCCCTCTTGCTAGCAGCCATTGTTTTACTCTCTTCTTAGAGACTTCTTAGATTTTATCAACGTTGGATGTCTTAGATCCTATTTTTAGTCCTGAGGAAAAAAATGTCCAAAACCCAAAGTTAGAGATGGAACGGTTTCTTGCATCTCACAGTCTTTATCGGTTTCAACCCATACTAAGCCTACTCCCATGCTTGATGACAGAGTTGGAGTTTATCACAGAGTTGAACTGATGCAGTAGGCAGACAGCAGGGATTTCACCAATACGAGCTTTTCCTTTTGTCCCAGATAGGTTATAATGTATTCAATGGTGCCACCCATAACCAAAGTCAGGTTTCTAATATGCATCCCTGTAATCCAGATGCCACATCCTTAATCCACATTGACAGACCCTAAGCTGGCCATGTTTAAAATTCCCCACCTATGATCCCATGAGGTTTTGGGGAGTCATCTAGATCCAAGCCATAAGAGCTTCTTCCTGGTCCCCCAAAGACTCACTGCATCCCTTATGCCAAAGGCATTCAGGCATTTCTAAAATTGGACCAATAGTTTCAACAATGCTGAAAAGTCCATGTCCAAATTCTCTCCCAAGGTCTAAGGCAGACTCTTAGCTGTGAGCCACTGTGCAGATAAAAAGTTAAACGTTTTCAATCTATAATGACAGAAGATAAATATTTTCATTCTAAATGTTTAAATACAGAGATACAAAATGGGAGGAGGGGGAGACAAAAGCAAGTCCACAATCTACCAGGCCAAACAGCAATTTCCATGGTCTCATATTCAGCGTTCTAGAAATTTTGGAGTAAGGTGTGAATTCCAAAGGGCTTAGGTGGCTCCATCGCATGGTGGAGCACCTTCTAGGTTTAGCTTCCATGGTTCTTCTGTTGGGCTGGCTTTGCTCATCTTCTGTGAATTTCCTTGAATGGTCTTCATTTCTATCTTCTCCAATCTTCTGGAATCTCCACTGCATCTTGGGCTTTACACTTACATATTTAAAAACAAAAACAAACAAACAAACAAGCAACCAAAACTGCCCTCTTTGATGCGCTGCCTTGACTTCTAGGCCTTCTACTGAAATCTGGTTGGAAGCCTCCTTGACCCCACAGCTCTTGCATTCTGCACACACCTAAATCCAGCACCACATTGATGATACCAAGGCCTTCCTCCACCAGGAATAAGACTCAAATTTCCTCTCTCTAGGCTGTAGGGAATAAATACCTGTATAGTGGGCCCTTCCTGGTCCTCTTCAATGACCAGAAAGGTTATATTTGTAATCCTCTGGAAAACTTATTGGAATTCTAGTAAATTAATTCCAATCTACAACTTCCAGGGCAACCATGGCAAGAATAAACACGATAAGGCATAACTCTAGTTATGGGGAGCCAAAGGATGCTAAATCTAGCTGGCATAATGGCTAACAAGAGAACAAAGGCCTCCATCCAGAGCCTAACCTGGGTCTTATTCATTTGTGAAGAAGGGACTGACTTGAAGATAAGTTACCCTGAGAACAGTAGAAGTCCAGTGAGCTGGGCTAGGTAGGAGGTCTGCATTCACCTCTGCAATATGCAGAGATACAGATATTCAGAAAGTAATCTTTATAACACACTTGATAATTTCTGACCTTTTAGGGTTGGTGCTTCATTTCTGATCTGTAGTCTTTCCAGCCCCATGGAGTCATAGTCTCTATCTTGAGGCTCAATCCCAGCCAAAAGCATGGAGCATTGGCTCTTCATCCCATCTTGATCCAGCTCATACTAGAAAGCTGCAGGTGGGGGTTACCAGGGAAACATGTGTTCCTTCTTTATAAACCACCACCAGTGCATCAGCCAGACCTATATGCATTGCTTAAGGCCAATTGAAGGGATAGGAAAAAGTCCTAGACAGCTCTGTACATATCAGTACAAGGGAACAGTGCCAGGCACAGCCAAAATGGAAACAACTACTACTCCTTCAAGGAGAGTTTCCCAGGTGATTGTCCACATATTTGGACTGCTGAGTGCTCTGAACCCAACCCCAAGACACAAATTTCCTAGGACAATACCTCTTATGGTTTGTGCCTTAGATACCCTCCCATCAAAGCTTCCTGGAATTGCATGTTGAGCCTTTTCCAGAAGTGGTTGAACCTAGAGTGTATGAGTGATTTATCATACAATCTTGGGCTTAAGTGTGCTAGGATCAAGTGTTTACTACATCAACCTTCTGATTGCTTTGGCACTGCTCTAATCCTCACAGTCTGGATATAACATAAGGGGTAGAAAAAAGCTTTTAAGGTTCCTTTCTGCCTTTGCTCCCTTGTGGGTGCCACAAATTGTTCCCTGACATTCTCCTCTGTCAGGCCACCCGGGACCCAGATGATAATAGAATGAAACCTCTATAAACTGAGCTCAGTGAAACTTTTCCCTTTTTATTATGGGTGCTGAAAATTTTGTCTCAGCAATGAGAAAAAGCAACTAAGATGCAGAACATGGTTCTTTAGGGCTGTCACATGAAAGCAGTTTTTGACTTGCAGTTTTCAGACTAGAGCGTGGAGTCTTAGTGGTTCTTACAATGTCCTCAGACCATTTTTGTCTGTTGCCCTGTTTCTTTTCAGAAACCAGTTTCTCTGTTTCACTTTTTTCAGCCCAGAAGTGTACAAAATCTTTCCTTCTGACCAAGCTTAAAATGTTTTAAGTCATTCTGATGGATCCATTGCTCAGTGCTCAACATACATCTCACTAAAAATCCTCCAATGGTATCCATATCACAGCCTGGACATTTCAATGCTATGATGTTGCTTCGACCAGATAAATAAATCAACTGCTGCCAGTGTGATCCTACAGAAAAGCCTCAGCTAACAGCAAAGTTCAGACAAATTTCCTTCCCAAGTCTCACACTCATGGTGTGGAATCTAAAAGCCAATGGAGCCCTCATTGCTAACTCCAACCTGCTGAGCCTGATCTTTATCAAGCTGCATTCCTGTCAATATTCTGGTCTTCTGAGTTCTGACTAGAATCTTCTGTGATAGGCAGCTTATGCCATCCCAGTGCTGCTTTTTTAGCTAGCATCTCCAATCCTGCCCAAACTCTTTCCACAAGCTAGTTCCAAAGCCTGGTGAGCTACACAGTAAGGTAATACCATGGAACAGCCCCACTTCTGGTATTAATTTTCTAATTGATGAAATCAAAGATATGACATACAATATCAAAGGAGAAAAACTATATTTCAGCTCAGAGTTTACAGAGGTTTCAGTCCATATTTAGCTGGCTCTAAGGCCTGTGTGGTAGAGGGGCATCACAGGACAAGCAGGCAACAGCTGCAGAAAAGCAGAAGCAGCCACAGATTTGATCTCCCTCTCTTCTTCCTTCTGAATTAATTGGTGTTAGTCATACCCCAGGGTAGAGTTTTTGTTATCAATTTCCATTAATCGTAGTATCACACACTTAATGCACATTCATCATCCTAATCCAGCCACCTTCAAAATTCCCCACACACAACTTCATGAGGCCTTTGGAAAACATCCAGATACATTCACAATTTTCCCAAGTTTTCTGTCTAGTTTGTCTTGTCTGAACCTTTCAGAGCCAACCTGGAAATTGTGCAGAAAATCTTACACTTTCCCATTCTTCCTAAATGCACCTGAAATCTGCAGATGTTATAACACAAACACATACTCTGAAAAGTTCAGAGACAAAGACATTACTCGTTAATAGATTAAAGCATCATGTTTGTCTTTTCTGCGTAAAAATCTCATTCCTCCAATGGTTTATAGCATTTTTTGAAATTGTTGAGTCAATGAATACAAAAATATTCACAAACCTTAGCCTGGCGTGGTGGCTCACACCTGTAATCCCAGCACTCGGGAGGCTGAGGCAGGAGGATTGGTGTGAGTTCAAGACCAGCCTGGGCTACAAAAGTGAGCTCAAGGCCAGCCTTGAGCTGCATAGCAAGACCCTGTCACAAAAAGACAATATATATATATATATATATATATATATATATATATATTCACAAGCCTTTTCTCTATCTTTGTTTCTTCATCTTGTATTCATTTCTTATATTCAAATGATTGCTGTTATGTCAAATGACTAAATAAGTTAAACTGTAGGGCACGACATTTGTCAACTGAATAAAGTGCCCTGTAGTTCATACATCTTTCAATAATAATGAAGAAATCTCTTCTTTCATGGGTCACATGGGTATGCTCTACTTCTGGCTAAGGAAGATGTGATAGCTGATGTCCAAGCTGATGCAGTGATTTGACAAAGATTATCATAATCCAATATGGCGGCTCCCAAGTCATCAGTAAGCAAGCTCAGTAATCCCACATTAACATATCAATCACAATATGTAATTTTAGAGGAGCACAAAATCGGGAAAGACAGTTAGAGATGAGGATTTTACTCAACAACGGTTCAGTAGAACCTTTCCTTCCTTCTTTCACCCAAGCTATTCTAAGTTGCTTTGACACCACCCAAAGAAGTCAGTGGGAATTCTTATTCAGTGTGCTATGAGCAGAGACTTTTGGATCACCTAGGTAACAGCAGTTTGTGGGCTTCTGTTCTAAGCAATAATGACCTTGGCTTTTATAACTGAAGCAGCATGTGCCAGACGCATGAAGTCAGAGTGGTGTGGTAAGCAGAGCATATGCCAGCTGGATAGCATTTCATCACGCCATGCGTGTGAACCATGTGTGGGCAGAGGCACACATGTCACCAGCTGTGTTTTGGTATGGACTGTGGGAAAGCAAGTAGGAGTGTGTCGTAGAGCCACTGCTTGACAGAGGTGAATTCACATCTGCCATTTGCGAAAGCTTGTGAGAAATCTATGAAACAAGTCATTCCAAGACACAGAGATAGTTGTACTAGTTTGAGCATAAAAGAGATGCAAGTTGTTGGGTGCTAGGGCTGAAATGAGACATGTTTACAGATGCTATTATACAAGAGGTGACAACTGCGGTTCAACACATGGTCTTTCAGTCTTGACCACTTGCAAACAAAAGACTGAGCTATCTAGGAATATATAGACTTGCCCTCTAGGTTTTATTGATAAACTTGTACAATAATATTTGGCACTTTGCTATGGGGGTTTTCTGGTATCAATCATGTTAAATTTTGTATAGACCAGGAGGAATTATTTAGGAAACGTAAAAATAAAAATAAAGATTTTTCTCTATTTTTTTTAAGGTCTCTATCTTTTTCTATTGAACACACTCAGGTATAGTTTCTAATAATAAACTAAATGTCAGTAATCTAAAATGCCATATATATATATATATATATATATATATGTGTGTGTGTGTGTGTGTGTATGTGTGGGTGTATGACTTTAATAAATTAGTCTTTCCTTACTACCTTGAAAGATTGTCTACTGTAGTAAAATTTATTAACTTATGCATTATAAAAAAAAACTTTTAATTACAGATAAAAGATCAAGGCAAATTAATGTCCTTGGTATCTGTGCTGTTTTGTGTTGAGCCATGCTTGATATTTGAAAATGTTCAGTAAATACGCCGTTAGCTTGTTTGGATTCCAAGCTAGGCTTTTACCACACTGCTTTGACTTCATTGGTGATTGGAGTTCCAAACAGCCTTAGCCTCTGAAGTTGGCTAGCTCTTGCTTCGTCTGGATTTATTTGTACGCTGCTTTCAGTTCTTTCTGAGTTTGGATCACAAATGTTTTTCAATAGCTTTTTCAACCATTCCACAAGCTCACATATTTTGCTGAAGAGAATAGCTCTTAGGTGATCCTCACACGTCAGAAAATAAGCAAATAGCAACCAAAATCTGCCAGACACAAATACAGTTCTGAAAATGTCCAGAGACATGAAATTCAGAGCATGTAACCATAGAGCCAGAGCTGTTTGTCATCTTTCAGTCCTGCCCTTGCCAGCTGCTACTGGGCAGACAGCTCGATTCACTCAACACTACTTTGCACTGGGCCTTACAGTCTAATAAGAATGCCTGACACATTTAAAAAGCGGATCTTAGGGTCTGACCTACGTACTTAGCTAACAACCCACACATGCAAGAAATACAAATATGGAAACTCAGGCTCCATATCTTGGTTCTAGTTATGCTTTGGATTCTCAGCTTTCTGTCTTTGGGGTAGCATTTGAAAGATAATATGACATCTCTAAGGACTAATCTACACTAACATTAGCTTGTGATTGATAAAACAAATGTGAGAACTTGTAATAAATAAGTAGCACCATTTCCTATGAACCAGAACACAAAGAGGCCTGGATATAAAATACAGTGTGCTTAAAAATTTAAGGCCCATAACTATGGAAAGAAAAGATGTGCCATAAGGCACTCAAGAGGATGATTTAGCAAATGATCCAGACCTGAAAGCATTTTCAAGAGAGAACCCTACTGACTAGAGAAACTTTCAGTTCGTAATTCAGATTTCTATAAACATTGCAGTGAATCTGTGAGGCCCCACATAGATTATGCAAAATGACTGCTAATTATGTCACATTTGGCAAATATGTGTTAACTCTTTTATGTATTCTGGTCATAACTGGTGTGCATATATTATTATAGTCTGTACTGGACTTCTTTTGCACAATAAGTAGAAGGGGTGAGGTTCTGAAATATTGAAAACATGAACAACTATCATTGTCATTTACTAAATAAAACTTGACCTCACTTATGGCCAGTATCATTCGGGAATAAATTGAAGTTACAAACTTTCTAAGTAGTGGAAATGTATCCCTCATAGACAGACAATTGTATTTGGAGTTCAGAACATTTGAAGGTAAAATCCTACAACTTATTGAATCATCTTCTATGTTCATAGGGCACGTGTGCTAGACCACACACACACACACACACACACACACACACACACATACACAAACACATACACTCCTTCACATTATGGTAAAGGATATTCACAGTGTTTCAGCCAACGAGTGAGAAGAGGGTGAAGTTTGATTTTCCATATGTTAAAACACCCCAGGCTTAGGGCCAGTCAGATAGTTCAGCAGACTAAAGCACCTGAATAGGTAGACAGCAGCAGCTGGGTTTGATCCCTGGTGTCCCGTGCCTGCCCCTGTTGTGGGGCATACTGAAAGGGCGATTGAGACTGGGCACAGTGGTGCATGCTTGTAATTCTAGCACTGGAGAGGCTGAAAACAGGAGGATCAGTATGAGGCCTATCTATGTGTAGGGAGACCCTGTAGATCCTGCAGATTCTGTATCAAATACATAAAAAGGCTCCTTTCATTCATATTACTTTATCCACTGAAAGTATATTCTATATAAGTGATTTAAATACTAATTTTTCCTACTATGTAAAATATGTACATATAAACCTGTATTGAGTCTGCTCTATGCTTAACAAATATCAGCTTTTTAAAAAAATATCAGGTAATTTAATTGCATATTTTCCCTAATTCATGTTTCCTTGGAGGATATTTTCAAAAATGTAGTGGGTGTGCTGTGGTGCAAGATTTTAAAATCATACCCTGGATATCAAAGCGATTGAAAAACTAGGAAAGGAAGCAGGCATAGCAGAGGCAACCGTCCGCGAATTGCCCGGGCTAACCTTGCAGGATGCTGGGCTCTGTCTCTAGCAGAGTGAGACCTTGGAGCTGTGCAACGAACAGTGGCTGCAGCCTTCCCTCCGGAAGCAGAGCCATGGTGCTGAGCTGCCGAGGAGTTCTAGGTGCCAAGCTCCAGGGCTCAGCAAAATCTCATTACAGCAGATCTCGAGAAATGTAATGCAGTATGTTTCAAATCAAAGTCAATGCGACAGCATAAGTTAAATAAAGCGATGTGTTTATTCATATTCTAATGGCTCCGGGATCGGAAATCTTTTCCAGTCAAGTCCTCAGCCTCCTACCCCCATAGTTGAGCATGTAGAAACCATCTGACAGAGACAGAAATGTCCCCTTTTGTTTTAGGCCCCCACGTCACTCTACAAGGCACTGTAGAGCTCAAAGCTCTCTTCCAGATCTCTCTGCCCTCTGTGACAAGCTTCTTGCTGGAGTCAGCCCCAGTAAGTTGATGGCAGTGCCCTCCACAACATGGAAAGTTAAAATACTGCCTAACACTGAAGTTTTAACTTAACTGGTAGCACACAGGAAATAGGCTCTGTTCAATTCAACTTTTATCTTGAAGTGTTCACTGTGTTTCTCCCTTGTTAGTGTCCCTTGTTAATATCTAACAAAGTAGATATGGCTTAATATTAACTTTTGGTGAAAAATTCATGAATTAGCTTCTAGTCCCTTCAAGAAAAGATAATGAAATGTGTGCTAACTTCTTGTTAACACCAAAGAATTTCCCTTCTCTGTAAAATGAAGACACTATACTAGGTAATGTTTTAAGCCCGATCTAATTTTGTTTTTAAGTATTCCACTGCATTATTTTTGCTAGGGAGCAAAGGTCACTTTTTAAAGTCTTGCATTGTTTATTTGGACCAAGCAAATGCTTCAGAACTGAACTTTGTAGAGTTGTTTGCTACCTGAAATAACCCAGATCATCAGACTTTATGAATTGCTCTAGTTTATTTTCACCACTCATTACAGGACCAGCAGGATATCAGCCATTATTAATTGGTTGCTTATTTGCAGCTTGTTCTAATCATCTTCCCTGTCAATCTATCTTATTTTCTTCCAAACTCCTTAAGATTGGATAATCAGATCCTTATAATTGTCCAAAGCTGTGTTTGTTGAAGAACCCAGAGACTCCAGGAAAGAGAAAAGGTTCAAACACACTCTGAAACAGCACACTACTGGGTCCACCCAGAAATTCACAGCCTGGAGTAACTAGTCAGAGACTCTCTCAGGAGAGGAACTTGGTGACATACAGACCCATTCATATTTCCTTTAGCCTCTCATTTATCATTTTTTCTCCAAATGGATTCTTCCTCAGTGAACACTTATTGTCACACATTTTGGAGAAAGCTGATATAAGGTGAAAATAAATAACATTTGAGTAGAGAACTGCCTCTGCTCTGAGAAAATACTTGAAATTGATTATCCCGGGTCATCTTTGCTCCATCTGCTTTCAATTTGCTTCAGGATGTTAGGATGATCAGACATAGCTTCTAGGTTATGTATGTATGTATTTATTTATTTATTCATTCATTCATTCGTTTGTTTGCCTTCATTTTTGCAGAGTGCACAGAATTTAACTGCTAATTTCATGATAAAAAGCTAGAAAATGAAAACCAAATTTGTGACAGTGATTCATGGCTCTTGTGTTACCTGTGTGATCTGTGTTTGCCAGAGCTGGATACTCATCACCAAGAGCTGCTCTTTTTAATCTCATTTGTCTCAAAACCCGAATGGAGAACCCAAGTGTGTGTTGATTCCTGCTGTTCTAATTCTCTAATCTGAAGAAGAGGAAAAACTGGTTCATTTCACCAGGAGTTTGCAAGAGGAAGTCAATGCTCCAAGTGCAAAGAGTGATTGATTAACGCTGTTAAGTTTGTTTGTGGGAGAGCTTGTCTGACTTGTTACCATGACCATTGGCAGAGAATACATGATGGAAAAAAAAGGCAAGTAACACACACAAACATGCTCAGACATGGAAAATGTCACAGGGAAGTGGCAGCCAAGCAAATCCTACGAGGGACCCACTGTTGCAGGGGCCTGGCCATGTCATATTCTATCGTGTCACTGCTCAGAGCTTGCTGTGTGTGGCATTTAGTCTTCAGCAAGACATTTCTTCTCTGAAAACTCCTATTTCTGCCACTGCCTGTTCTTGAAGGGGTACAACAGGAGAAATGAGAATAGAAGTCGGATAGGTGAAAGAGTTCCACTGTATAAAGAGTATTTGCTGTAGGAAAAGAACCCAAGTTACTTTTTTGTCCATCTGGTACTCATTTCTTAGTCCAAGAGTGTAGGCAGATGGGGCTATGCTTGAATGTCCTGCAGGGACTTTTTCTTTATAAGTGTGTACTTCAAGCAATGTAGTTTCAAATAGCTAATGCCTAAGCTAAAAATACCCTATTATATTAGCAGGTGTCCACCAGATATTCGTAGAAATGGTCTGAGGCTGAGACAGTTCACAGCATGCCACAGGGTACTGTAAGAGAAAATAGTCGTGGATGCTCAACAACCCACAGAAGCCTTGCATTTCACTGCTCTTATTAGAAACATACCCTACTGAAAAGCAGACTGACTCTTTTTTTAAAGCCTATTAATTTCTTTGTTTGGTTGTTTGTTCACTGCAAGAATAAAATCAGAGCATGAATGGCATGCATTATTTGTAAAATGTGTCATAGAATCTTCTCATCTTAGTTACTTTTCTCTCGTTGTTGGAACAAATACCTGAAGCTCAAAATGAGGAAAGGATAGGTTTATTTAGCTCATAGTTACTGGAGGTTTCTGTCCATATTCAGCAGGCTCCAAGGCAGAGTGGTACATGCCGCAACCTATCATGGCTGCAGGAAGAGCAAGAGAGAAGGCAGAGGTAACAGCCCCTCAAGCAGCTAACTTCCCTTCCTTCCTTCCACTGAAATGCAAATCACCTGCCTCAGGGGAGGTGCAGCACCCATTCCCACAATAATCAATTACAAATGCCCAAAGTTGCCCCATGGCTGCATGAAGCTTTGGGGGGATACCTAGACACAAACCATAACACTTCTAAATATGTTAGAGGTGTATGTCCATATGTGACACATGTGGAGGAGTTTGTCTCTTTGTGTGAGGTAGATGATATGCATGCGTGCACGCGCGCGCGCGTTTGTGTGTGTGTGTAGATATAATCATGTAAGCTAATTTATCCAAAGTGGCCTGTGTGTTCTTTTAGTGGATCACCATCCTCTACCCATCCTTGAATGGAAGGTTTTTAGTACTGGCATGATAGCTATCTAAGGTGAATATCATAGTAAGTGAAAACAGGATAATTTAACAAATCAGAATTGCGGACCTTTGTTTATTCTAATGTTTCCTTATTATTCAGTTAGATAGCCTATGGACTGAAGTCAACTTTACTAATTTGAACTCATTACTTAAATTTCATTCATCTACTTTTATTTATTTTACAGAAAATAAAGATGATAAATATAGCATTAGGGCTTCCTTTTCTGGGAAACAACAGTGCCGGATGTCACCAGCGCAGCAGGCCTAGGAGGCCCCCGGCGGCTTCCGCAGAGGCTTAAGCAGTGGCCTTCGAGGTCTCAGGCACGGCAGAGGCTGAGGCTGGTGCTGCAGGGCTCACGGGGGTAGGGCAGAGGACAAAGTGGATTCCTGTCCCCAAGCAAAATGATGAGAATTCAACAGTGGCTATTTTATAGCCTATTTGTAGTCATTAATGTTTAATTTACAGTGGTCCCTCACTTATCACAGAAGTTATGTTCCATACACCCCATGATAAATGAAAATCAGTGAGGTAGCAATGTCATACTTTCTTGGGTATTTATATGTATCCTAAGGCTTTATAAGCTCTTCCCACACTCTTATAAACCTTTCCCACACTTCTAAGAACAGAGGTAATGTTTTAGCTATTTTCTAAACTTGTAAAGCTATGTAATTCTAACAACATACTCATACTGTACGATACTGAAAAATCACACCATGTAGCAAAAATCCACAATAAATAATTCAGATTAATATTTTTTTGAAGAGCCAAAAAACAATGAGTCCATGAGTCGAACCCCAAAATAGCGAGGGACTACTGCAGACCTAATTCTGAAGCACTTTCTCCCCTTCAAGAAAACTAATTCGATGATGTCACCTTCCTGACTTGCTTCTTTGTCATCTGGGCAGTGGACATAACACAGCAGTTGGATCTTCGGCCACCAGAGCCGACTTTGCAGACCAAATCTGTTATCAGCATGCTCAGATGTGTACCTTAACTTGGGGTCCTCACTGAGGGTTCCCTAAAAACGTTGGAAAGTCACTCTGAGTATAACGTCTTTCTTTGCCATGTCCTCATAGAATCTAACCAAACCTGAGTGACAGAGGGATTTTTAGCAACACAGATGATTTTTGCCATGTGGTCATAGGGTAGGGACATGGTTATAGCTGATGCATTGGGTCAACTTGAGGAGTCTAGAAGCTTAACTTAGTAATTCACGAGTTCTGCATCCTGGGGTAGAACCAGCTCTTACCCGTCTAGGGTGTTTGTTGTGTCAACTTGAGAAGTTTGGAAGGTTAATTAAGTGACTGAGCAAGGGGCCATGGTTCTTATTTTGTATTCATCCTGAGCCTGTGCAAGAGAAGGGCCTGGAGCTGCTGTGGGTGGAAAGGCTATTCCCTCCCCTCCAGGGCCATAGCCTACCTACAGCATACTAGGAAATGAGGAAGGACTGATTCCTGGCTCTTCCAAGGAGCTCCAGGCTTAGCCTTCAGCTTGGTTGTCTCCCAGCTTCTGGTGCAGGGTGTTCGGCATATACTTGGGACTCCTCAGGCTTCTGAGATGGACTCTTTTTTGGCCTTCATCATAGTTTCTTCCATGTTCCATCACAGACTTGTTGGCCTCCTGATATGGACTTGTGTAGACACTGCAGTGAGCTACAGACCTTGTCTTGGACTCTTCAGCCTCTGGCTCACAGATGTCCTCGGTATGCTTTCTGCCACAACTCTATGGCTGACCACCATAATGCAAACCTGTAATTTCTTAAACATCTGTGAATCTTGTGTTATATATCTGTTTGTTTAGACATCACTGGAGGAAGTGCAGTCCCATGGGCTCTAGAGGGCCATTGATGGGCTCAGAAGAGGACAGAGCTCTGGAGACAGGCTGGATGTAAGAACAGTGACCAGAAAGTGTCATCAGCATTAGATGCGCCGGGAGGTGATTGAGACTTGGCGTAGGAGTGCGGCATCATGATCCCAGTGCTTGGGAGGCTGAAAACAGCAGGATCACTAAGAGTCCCATCTCTGTGGTGAGACCCTGTTGACGCTGTGGTAAACCTACTTTGTTTCCTCAATTAAGTTTGTTGCCATGATTTCCCCTTGGCTTAAGACAACTTGAAGTTTAAGGTCAAGGAAACCTCTCCTGCTCTTTGTAGTGGTCTCAGGTTACACTATTGTCTTTAAATAAGAAGATAAAGGTACAGAATCCACCCGGGAGAGGCAAGAATGGATTAAAGTCTCATCTAGAGATTGGTTCGCTCTTGTTGGGAGAATGTGCACATTACCTCTTAGGGCTCCTTTTGCAGTGATTCAGTGCACTGAACCATTTGTGTGGGGATAGTATCAGGGAAATGAAGAAATGACCAAACCCAGGGACAAAAGTGAAGACCTACTGGGACTTAAAGTACTCCCAGTAAATGTAATTAGTATAACATTTTGTTCTTCAGGTAAAACATACAACTTCTTTATGAAACATCTGCATATGAATGGAAGAGGTTCTGGATAAGAATTCAACAGAAGTCCTTTTCTTTTGTTTCTGTTTTTTTTTTTTTTTTCAGTAGGACATATTTATTGAGGGAGAGAAAGCTCCTATCTGAGAGAAGGACAGGAGGAGGTTTCTCGAGTGGGTGGTACCCCCAGCAGTCCTTTGCTTACTGATGTGAAGCTTAAAAAATATTTATTTGTTAGTACATGTGTGGTATGTCATGACTACTTTCATTATGGGTGTTTCTAACACGTAAATGACACATCTTAATTCTTTTTATTTTTTAATTTAATTTAATTTTTTTTTTTTTTGTCTTTTTGAGACAGGGTCTCGCTATACAGTTGAGGTTGGCCTTGAGCTCACTTTTGTAGCCCAGGCTGGTCTCGAACTTGCACCAATCCACCTGCCTCAGCCTCCCGAGTGCTGGGATTAAAGGCGTGTGCCACCACGCCAGGCTCTTAATTCTTTTTAAATGTCTACTTTTTTTCCTGTCTGTCTTCTTTCCCTTCATCTTTTATCTCCTTCTCATTTACAGTAGATTTGTCTCCCTCCTTTGTTATTTATTTATTTATTTATTTATTTATTTATTTATTTATTTGGAATAGGGTCTCACTATTGTAGTTTGGATTCAGAGTGATCTTCCTGTCTCAGCCTCCCCAGTGCTAGGATTTCCTGCACGTGTCAACACACCTGGTTTTGATGGCCTGTACAGTGCAGCTCCAGCACCGTATGCAGTAGTGGGGTTTGAGCCTCAGACCTTAGACTGCCAAGCTGTCTCCCTGGACCTCCCCATTTTCTTTTGCTTATATTTATTTTGCACTTTCCCTTACTGTGGGTTGCTCCTGTGAGAGAAATCATCTAGCATTTCAGCATGTGTGTCTGACTTATTTCACTGAACATGGCATGTTTTATGGATATCCTTTTTTTTTTTTTTTTCCAAGCAATGACTCAATTTTATCCTTCTTTATAGTGGAGCAGCACTCCATTGTCTCAATTCCACAATTTTCTTTATCTGTTCACCTGTTGATAAGCAGACATGCCATTTATAAGATCTAACAATCATAAATTCGATGCCAGTTACATAAGGTGGTGCAGGTCATCCTTGCATCTCTGGGATAAAACCTACGTAGATAGGGTATAAGATCCTTCCAGTATCCTTACCTCCCTTTATTCTCCAGCCCTGAAAGTAGGTGCTGTAGAAATTATCCGCATCTATTAACTGGATTTCAGATAATAGAGGAGCGAATTACATGCTCTGAGGTCTACACATTCACTTCACAATTTCACTATTCATTCTAACGTGAAGAGTGCAGAAAAAAGTAATTCTTCAGACCATGGAAGGAAGGATTGCCCTTCTCAGTCGTTTCACTCGGTTTGATATTTTTCTTTTAGTGAATATCAGCCTATGAGCTCAAAGCTAGAGAGGCGAAGACAGGGCCTCCTGCCGTTACACATTTTCCAAAGCCCCCGTTGTAAAACATGATAATAAGTTATTAATCAATCTTTGTTTATTTTAGTGGGGGAGTCATTCTCTGTGGAGTTACTTCAGATTGCGTAGGAAAATCCCTGCAGAACTTCCATGGGAAGGTCGCGCATTCAAAGACTAGTCAGTACTTGTAGAGCTTCCTTGTTGGCCAGCTAAACATGCCCCTTGGTTAGGGAGACGGTGAGATCTCAAAGATGTTGTCAACAGTGATTTATTATAAGCTGAGTCCATTCTCCCTCGGCTGCAAGCGCTTGCTTCCAACATCATCATTTTCTTCTCCTCCCACCCGTGACCGAATTTGCTACTTATTCCATGATTTTCAAGACAGTGTCCTTCAGACATTGACAATGATGTGATATCAAGTATTTTCCTTGGAAATGTTGGTATGTGGCGTGAGGGATATAATTAGTCAAGAATGGTTCTTACACAAAAAGGTCTCAGCCTGGAAAACTAAAACTGAAACCCAAAAAGAAATAGGAATGAGTGTGTATGTGTGTGTGTGTGTGTGTGTGTGTGTGTGTGTGTGTGTGTGGTGTTGTGTTTATATGGTTAATATAACTCTGGGTCAGGAGAGAGAAAGAGACAGAGACAGAGACAGGAGAGAGAGACAGAGACAGAGACAGAGAGGTCGCATACAGTATTCTTTCATGCTTAGTACTAGTAGGACACTTGCTTTATGGACTTGTGGTGTTTATGTTCTTCTTATGCTTCTAAAATGAACAGAGAGTATCCAGAAATTTAGAGATGGACCCACATAGCTCCAAAGTCAGAAAGTAAAGCTGGAAAATAGTGCTTCACTAGTAGAAGACAGCTAACCAGATATTGTGTCATCCTTAGCCACATAGTGTTTTCAGGTGCCTGAAGTCTAGTTCCTTCCATTGTTTTCTAGAGAGAAAATAAAAGTTGTGAGTTTAGACGAAGTTGGCTTGACTTATTTATTTATGTTGGGTTTGGAGGTGTTCCTAATATTTTCTCTTTTAGGATTGCGGTGTGCTACAAAACCTAAATGACCAATTTGTGGATTATCTTAGTCTATAGCAAATCATCAACGATGGCTTCTGTCCACCTCCTCTCTTCACCACCCACAGCCCACAGTCTAAAATTTGCTATGAAAAAAGTGTTTATAAACTCACAAAAATGCTTTCAATAAGCACAAAGAAAACTGTTAATGGTCCAGGAGAATTATAGAAATTGGAAGAAAATGTGTCATTGCCCTAAATAAATTTTCTATATAGCAATACATAGGAAGGAATTTACGACACTCAAGCGAATGGTGCAACTAAAGCAAAGCCTTGTCAGTTCAGCAGTGCGAGGCACTTGGTAGGTCATTTGTGTCACGAGGGCCTGTGCTGGGACCGTGAGATGGCCTCGACCAATAGAAGACAATCACCTACCCCCACTCTCCTGATCCTGTGCCACTCTCTGCCCCACCAGATTAGGACAGCATCAGGTGTCTCTGGTAAGGCTAACCCATTCTTTGAGAGCAAAAATTGTCCTCAGTCGAGGACCAGCGATCTTCACAGGCAGCGCTCATTTTGCTGAGCCTGTGACTAAAAGAAAACCCACATTTTGAAATTCTAAGCGGCCGTGGTGGTGTTGTTTGCCTCGGAACATGTGGCTCAGCAGTGACAGCTGCTCTGTTTGGTACTTGACAGACACAAGGAAGGGAGCTCCCCAAGGATCTGTGGACACGTGGGGGGAAGAAGTGCACCCTCGCACCGTTAAATCCCGCTATGAGTACGCCTGCACACAGAATCACAGCACTGCTGAACTTCCTGCTTTACGCACAGATAACCCTTTTTAAAGGGTTCTCCATGAATTCAGAATCACATCTGAGACTCTGAATAAACGCTTATAACTCAGAGCACAGATGCCATATGTTGTGCCTGTTGTGTTTAGATGGCCATTTGTATGTTCAGTGTGTTAAAAATTTACAGGAAGGGCCAGTCAAATAGCTCAGCAGATCGAAGCACTTGCAAGCAGGCATAGCGGCTGGGGGTTCAATCCCCGGGCCTGCTGTACCAGCCCCACCTGCAGGACACACTGAAATGGCAATGGAGACTGGGCCTATAATCCCAGTTCTTGGGAGGCTGTAAACCAACTGATCACTATGAGTTCCATCCCCTGGTCACTCTGTAGATCCTTCCCTAAAATACAAACAAAGAAAAATAAAATTCAGAGGCAATATCTTTTCAAATCCTCCCCAGCATGGGCCAACATCAGGCTGAGTCCACCTTTTGAAAAAAAAATGACTTTGAAACATGTTTCCAAAATTCAAGTACAGTATAGGCAAGTACTCCTCTGCTTCCTTTTCCATTGGATTTCCTTTCATTCTTAAACATCTCCTCTATTAGAAAGTGCTTGTCACTAAATTGAGACTTGCCCTTTCTCATGCCTGATTAACTCTTTTTTTAAAAAAGAAAACTTTATTTATTTATTTATTTATTTATGTTATGGCCATGTTAGCCTGCCCTGGGGGTGGGGCTGGCACAGCATGTGGTGCCAGAGATCGAACATGGTCCCTGTGGTTGCCTAAGCTTGCCTAAGCAGGCGGTCTAGACCGACAAGCTATCTCGCCGGCCTATGTCTGATTAATTCTAAGAGTGATTCTTCCATTTCAACTCCCCTTATTCTACAACCACATGTCCCAAGGTTCCTGCTTATCATGTCTTTCCATAGCCTACATGGAGCAATGTTCCCTTTACGTAGACCCAGTAGAGGGCAATAACCCATCCCCACTCTGATTCTCCTACTACAGATTTTGGCTTTCGCTACACCTTACACCTTAATAAAACTTCCTTTCTCAGTGGCTTGACATTGGAAAATGTAAATGGTTCCCTCACACAATAAGAGATTAGCAGCAGTAAAACATTAAGCCGAGATTGCACAAATGGGAAAGATCTTCATTACAATGGTGAGAACAAGGGAATAATCAAATTTATGAAATAAATGCCAAGAAAAACAAGCGTATGATTCAGAGTATTCGGGACTGTCCCCTGGAAATATAGATTGGAGCACAGTCCAACAAGTAACCATGAAGTTCAGTAAGCGATGAGTACTTGGTATACATGTGCTGGTGGTGCCTTGTCACAGAGAACTACAGGTGGATGAGTCATTTTGAACAATTCGTAGTCAGAGATTTCCTATTCATAATGTGTGGTTGTCAGCACTTCTCGGCTTAAATCAAAGCTGTGTTTGTTACACTTAAAAGAAGTCACTCATTGCAGGTTAGGTTAAAAGACACATGTTTCTCAATCAACGAAAATGTGTTCTTTTCTTAAATGAACCGACAAACAGAGACAGAGAAAGAGATAGAGGGGAGAGAGACAGAGACAGAGACAGAGAGACAAAGAGAGAGAAAGAGAAAGAGACAGAAACAAACAGAAGCAGAAAGGTAAGAGACAGAGAGTAACAAACAAGAGTTAATGCATGAGGCAGTCTTTCCTTGGGCCCAGCCAGACCTCAGTGCAGGACCTTGCCATAGTCCAGACAGTTCTCTACCTTGTCATTCTTACTATTTGCCCCAGAAATCATTCTGCATGCACTCCATCTATAGTTTTCTTGCCATCTGGCTCTGGTTGGATTCAGCCAGTAGGAAGCCTTACACTGAAACTAGAGGTAAAGAAGAGGGCAGGATTAGGGCATTTGACCTGCTTTTATACATTTACCTGCATTGATTCCTTTTGCCACCAAAAGGCCAGATCTTCCTGGAGAGGCCACACATTTTGGTCTCATCTAATTGTATCTTTAAAGCCTCACAGGTGGGGAGTCTTGACATAGCCCTGGTTGAAGTGCATGAATGTGAACTGAGAGTGGGATGCTGGGATTAAGAATGTGGTACTGGGATTAAAGGTGCAGATAATGGAAGCCCCATCCCAGGTGTGGGTGGCACCAGTCCCTAGGCTCATAGCCTGGATGGAAAATAAAGGGGTGAGAGGGAAGGCAGACTTGTTATTTGCTGCTGCTGCTGCTGCTGCTGCTGCCATTGGTCATGCTTTTGCCCGCTCTGCCATGGACTGTTTCTCCTCTGTAAGCCCCCCCTCTGCTATGCCATTCTGCTGAGTATGGATTTGCACAATGCTTTCCCATGGTCACAGAATCCTTCATAGCATCATCTCTGTCCAATCAACCTGTTTCTGGACCTACCAGATGAGGCAAAGAGCTCAGTCTCATAGATTTCACTGATTTTTCCACGTTGCTCACCATCCACAAGTGGCTGGATTGATAGAGAGATGGAATGGTCTTTTGAAGACCCAGCTACGTTATACGATAGGAGGCAATAGCTTGCAGTGTTGGGGTAAGGTTCTTCAAAATGCTGTTTATATTTTGAGTTAGTGTTCACTCTGTCATGTTTTGCCTCCAATAGCCAGGATTCAGCACATAATTGAAACACTGTCAGCTATCCACATTTGGACGGGGGCATCTATTTCCACCTTGGGTACCAAATAACTTCTTCCCTATGCTCCCACTCTTCCCTTTCCTGTCTCCCAATGGTGGAGGGAAGGAAAGAACCACCTGAGTCACTTTATATCTTCCTACTTCTCAGTCTATCCCAACTTGAAATGCCAGGCTACATTTTGTTTGTTTGTTGAGTTTGATTCTAGTATTGTTTCTAAACTCGTTAATGTTATTACATCATTTAACCCCAATATTAAAGCACAAGTGTCATTATAATGAAATTTTGCTGCTGAAGACATTGAGGCACTGAAAGAGTCATTTGTTTAGCTGTGATTACCTTGCTAGTAGAACATCAAATCTAACCTAGGAAGATGTATTTCAAAAAATACTTTGCACACTTCTCAGGGAAAGAAATTCAACAAGCCTATAAATTCATGAAGAAATGCTCCATATCGCTAGTCATTCGCGAAATGCAAACCAAAACAACACTTAGATATCATCTCACCCCAGAAAGAATGGCTACTAGAAAGAAATCAACAAACAACAAATGTTGGAGAGGCTGTGGGGAAAAAGGATCGCTTCTCCACTGCTAGTGGGAATGCAGATTGGTGCAACCATTATAGAAAGCAGTATGGAGACTATTTAAAAAACTAGAGCTGGAAATCCCATTCAATCCAACTAGCCCCCTACTGGGAATTTATCCAGAAGACCTGAAAACATTATATCATAGTGATATCTGCGCCCCTATGTTTATAGCAGCATAATTTCTGACAGCTAAATCCTGGAAACAACCACAATGCCCATCATCTGAAGATTGGTTGCAAAAGCTATGGTATTTCCATAAAATGGAATACTATTCAGCTATAAGGAATGATAAACTAGAAGACTTCATACATAAATGGATGTATTTTGAAAGTATACTCATAAGTGAAATAAACCATATACATATGCAAATATCGCATAGTCTCCCTAGTTTAAAGACCCCAAAGAAGAAGCAAATATATACATATATTTTGGGCGGCACCAGGAATCAATCTCAGGACCTTGCGTTTTCTGTAGCCTCCACCCTCATAATTTTTTTTTTTAAAGAAGAGTGAGTTAAATACAAAATGCAATTGGAAGATTTAAAAAAAATAATGTTTACTGAAAGTGTTAATGTTTAATTGTTTGATCGCTCCTACATACCTGTCTGTTGATCTATACTGATTTGATGATGAAAATATGTAATACAACCATTGTTAAATTTTTCTTTTTTTTTCATTCTTACATTTTTCTTCTTTTGAAATTCTGTACTATATGTACTCTTGTCACTTTTTTCTGTTTTTGTTTCTGCTATTTTTACTCTTAAAAATATAATTAAAATTTAAAATAAAATAAAATAAAATAATTTGAACTGCGGTGTGTTTTGACACTTGTCTGAGCCAAGTCGAATGTCCAACACTGGCTAAAACAGCTTGTTAATGAAGTATTTGTGGGAACAAGGATACCATGACTTACTTTCTAGTGAGTTTGCCTTTGGGGGGAAACTCCTAAACTGGGAGACTAAGCAGGTAAATAAGTATTTATTATATCTCACTAATGTGACTATTAAACATACCTTTTTGTGCTATCAAGATAGCTCAACAGACTAAGTGCCTACTTAGACAAGCAGAGGGGCTGGGGTTTGATCTCAGCACCAAATGCTGTGCTGGGCCTGCCCCCAGGCACTCTGAATCCAGCATGGTGGTGTATGCCTGTAATCGCAGCACTGACACGGCTTGAAACAAGAGGCTCACTAGTAGCCTGAGCTGTGTAGTGAGACCCTGTGCCAAATACATTAAATAAATTAATTATTAATAAAAAACAAACATCCCTTTTCAAAATTGCTTGAAAATGTCCCCAAAGAGTTTTGTAAAATTACACAACTATTTAAATAGTCTTACTATGTATATGTCCTCACATATCTTAACCTTTCTGAGCTTCACATCCAGAAAACTAACCAAAGAACCTATTTATTTAGGAAAATAATAAAGTTGTATCTGCATGCAACAAAAAATGAAGACTTAATTAATTACTATAAGATATCTAAGACTGTTTTCCACTAAAGAACTTTAGGTCTTGGGTGGGAACATGAACTTTATATCAGGGCATATTTGTCCAATATCCTTCACGAGATGCACTCAAACTCCTGGGATACCTAATACTGAATATTTATGCTATTGTTACAGCAGTCTAAATAATGGGTTAAAATTAAAATTGCTTTATGTTTTTTTTTCATTCTGTCCCCACCTCATAGTTTTGTGCCCAACTAGATAATATAGGTCAACCTGTGAAATATAACTTTTGCTTCCATACTTTAAATTTTCTTTGGAGTATGGTCAAATAATTATGACAAGCAGAATGTAATAAATTGGATTTTCTGGGAAACAAGCTCAGAATCTAATACATATTATGGTTGTGTTTGAGATTTTTTTTTGCGTTTTAAGACGTAGACCTTAAAGAGAAAGACAAGAACAAAAATTTAAAATTTCGTGAAAGCAAGCAGTAACATTTCAATATATGTCCGAACTTTCATAAATATATCTGTTAATCTGAGCAACACATCTGATGATAAAAATGGATAGTATATCAACCATTGTTAATCAGCTGTTTTTGTTTTGGAAATCTATAATATACATATTGTTTTATGTAGCCCTGTTTCTGTCTTAGTTTCTGATCTTTGATCTTGCTTTTGTTTTTACTCTTCAAAATAAAACAAAATTATAATTAAAAGATAAAAAAGTGAAATAAAATGTAGGAGTTTTAAAATTTGATATGACTTTTAGATTAATCCAGTAAATGGCTATATTGCTATAAAAATGAAAAGAAAGTTATACTACTCCCTAAGAAGCACATGATTATTGCATTTGAAAATTTGCCTTATAAAGCAGGAGAAACCAAAAATCACTGAAAGGTGCAAAATGGAATCAAAATAATAACTTTTCCTTAACAAAACACAAATTTTTAAAATTAAATTACTTTCTCTTATTAACTCTTCTGATGGAAAGGCTATAGTACTATATGTAAATTTCTCTCAACAGTTATTACCATGACTTATTACACAATACAGATAGTACTTTATATATCTGTTTTCAGCAGCTGGTATTATATCTCATGGAGGAAAGATGATCAGTAGGTATTTGTGGACTGAATAAATGAATTGTGAATACAAAAGCTAGTGTAGTGTTATCTCTCATATATACTGGTGTTTGCTTTGTGATTTTTATGGTTTGGGCTTTTGCAAAGGGAACAATACAACATAGGACACATGTTTTATAAAATTATTTATAGTAGTCACACAAAGAATCTTATCCAAAGAGAGTGTAGGAACTCTGCCCACATACTAAAGACCAAAGTATCCAGCTAATGGCCTGGATCTCACTGTAATGTTTTGCATGAGCCTAGCTGAAGACCTAGAGGTCCCTACTAATGCCTCCCAAAGTGCCACTGGAGGCATAGAGCCCGCAACAAAGTCTCCTGAAGGCCTGTTTCAGGGGTCTATGCTGGGAAGACCCCAAGGTCAGTGATAGAATCTAGGAAGTCTGTGCCCATGGGGTAAAGGGTCTGTGTAGTAGGCTGAGGGACCTCAACTGGATCCACGAAGTGACTCTCAGTGTAAGAACCAGAGCTCCCCCAAAGGTACCACAGCCATCCTCAGCCATAGTGAGGTTCCAAAATCCTCTGAAGATGAGGGAAACTGAGTTCTCATCTACAAGGACAACGTAAGAAGCTTCTGCAGTGCACCATTTTCCCCTCTGGAACCAGGAAGCAATGCTCAAGGCAAGGCTCAGAGCTTCCCCCAAGGCGAACCATAGCTATCTTCAATGGTAAGAGGTCCTGAGCTCCTCCACTTAGGAGAACAGCCAAGTTTAACAGCAAAGCCAGTATGACAAAGTCCTCCAGCAGCATAGCTCAAGAGAACTAGCACCTTCTAATAGCTTCCTTATAGCTTCTTCCAGCTCACAACAGCCTCGCTTGTTCTCCAGCTCTACTTCTTATGCTGAAGGCAACAGTCCTCAGGTGGGCCTCCCACACCCAACACCATGCTGGTTCAGTTTACTGGGTGTTATGTGTTCAGCACCAGCTGTCAATCTACCACAATAATAATAAATACACTTTAAAAATCACAGCATAGAATATGAAAATATTTGATTCACTTCATTTGAAATAAAATCCGATATTTAGCAAAGACAAAAATGACACGCATTTGGGGATTTGGTACTCCATCTCTAAGATTCTTATTTTGGATTATTTCAGAAATTGTTGCTAGAGGCAAGACATCATTATCAACAAAGTTAAAATTTTCAGAAATATTGAAATCATGCATACCTGTTTTTTTATCTTCTAAGAGAAGATGCTGATAGCAATTTATAGCACAATAAAAATGGCATGCACTGGGCTATATGATGATGGGGCTACACTCAAATTTTCACCACTAGCAATAAACTGGCAAGAGAAGACATCAAAGAGGGCACTGGACCTAAGTGCTCCTGACAAAAATTAGTCACACGTACATGTCTGACTGCCTTGAAGTGGGGATTGTCATATCCCATAAAATTCAGGTCCTCTGTTCTTTAGCGACCTTGAATGTAGTGGTGGCCCATGCCAAATTCTTTGAGTAAAGGAATAGATGAGTGAAATTTGATGTTTTGCATAGTTGTTTCAGACATGTTTACTCTAATAGAGGGTTATAGAAAGGTTGAATCAATAAACACTTTCTTTACAGTCAGTAGACTTGCCAGGGATATTGGGAGTCATACTTACAGTGAAGCTGCTCTTTCCCTACAAAGGGACACATTCTTTGTTGCCTAGAAGAAAATTAGATGTCCCAGATGCTATTCACTCATAATTAGATACCTAACGAAAGAACTGGATACATTGCATTGTATTCTACCTAACGTTTTGAAGAACTGGTAAATCAAAACTCAAGCAGTGTTGCTTTCTTACATTTGTGTATTTTTTTATTTTGAAATTGCGACAGAATGGCGTCATCCTCTCGTCACTGACATCTCATCATCTAGTGGCTAGTTTGAAAAGAATGCTGCTGAATTCTATGATCTAACCCTCCATTACTAATGAACTTTATGACTCCCACCCTAGTTTTCCCTTAATCTGTTTATACAAATATATTTTATTTTACTTTTTAAAGTGTTTGTTTGGTATAGGGTCTTGCTATGCAGCTCAGACTCATAGTGATCCTCCTGCCTCAGCTTCCCCAGAGCTGGGGTGACAAGCGTATAGCACCACGCCTGGTCTTGGAGGTCAACTCTGAAGGGAGCTGACACTGTATGCACTACCAGGGACTGAACTCAGATTCTTGTGCTTGCCAGGCAGGGGTTTAGACTGTGGCACTATCTCCGTGGCCCACAAAAATATTGTATAACAGACTAACATTTATTGTCCACTGTATCATTTATTCTCCAGTATCTTATCTTGCCATGTACCCTGGTCAAAATTGCTGAGGAAATACTTAGCATAGGAATCAAGAGTCGAAGAAAATAGAAACATGGGATGAAAAGAGTGAAATACTTCCTGCCCATGCAACCATTAGACAATGGATACAAATGGACCAAAGGAAGCATATTTTCAAACTCTTTTCCATTCACCTAAACTTCTCTGATTAATTATTCTAGATCAGTTAAAAAAAAAAAAAAAAAAACTTTTGCCTTTGTGACACAAATCATCCACAAACACGTGACAAGTTTAGAATATTCTTCCGTTTGCAGGCACGCCCTCTTCAATTATAGCAGCGTGACAAAGCCACTACACAGGGAAGCTGGAAATAATATGATTTTATGGCATTTGCAGTTTGTTTGTAAAGAACTTTATTTCGTATTGTATCCCTGACATCGGACAACTGTTATCAGCCCTATGAGTTTGGAGTTTCTGCAGACAAAAGCTCCACGATGTCTCCTTGGATCTAGTCCAGCTTGACTATAATAAGGTGTTTATTTTATTTCTTCTCTTGTTTTGCTTGTTGGGTGCCCACAACACACAGGTGCACATTAAGTGCTAAAGTGTTTCCCTTGTTCTTGAAATAGAAGAAAGCGGTGAGGAAGTGCTTAGCGAACTGGAGAAGGTTCCAAAGCAGGTGGGGAAGCTGAGCCATGACACGATGACTATCATTGCTGGGGGAACCAAACGCTGTGAAACGACCCAGCCCATACCCCTGAATTGGACGCCAGAGGTTGTAATGGCAAGAGAGCCTGAACATCCGGGTCACGGAAGACTGGGTGGCCCCTGGGCCAGCAATAGGAAGAAAAGGCTGACAGGCTACTGAACAGAATGCTGGGGGTGTTAGACGCACGAAGAGTGGATAGGCTGAGAAAGTACATAGAACTCTTCCTTGCAAACTTCTCTGTAAGATAATTTTCATATTCATTTTTTCTTTTTCCCTTTTCAGTGTTCAATTTTTTCTTACACATGGGTTTTTAAAACATTTTGTCCCTGTTTTTTGTTTTGTTTTGTTTTGTTTTTGTTTTTGTTCTCTACCCAATCCTTTCCATCCATGACTCAATAAATGAAGTCTGCATTTTTTGAAGATAATCAGGCAATGAGTGGTTGCGTAAGAAAATAGTCACTGAAAACGATGCACAAAAATATTTATGACAACTGATCCTGAGCAGCTGGAAGTGCTCAAAATTTGCATGATTTGTGCCACAGTTGAAGAAGACGAAACTCTGTGCTCCTATTAAACAAGGAAATAAAGTGATATGCTTTGATACGAGAATGTAAGTAGCTCATATTTTCACTTAGCATAGTATCATGTGTTTCTAAAAATTATAAACAAAAATGTTAACGATGTATCCCTAAGTGTTAAGATTATGAATGAGGTCTAGGGATATCACTCAACGGTCTAGGCGCCTGCGTGGCAAGCTCAAGGACCCAGGTTTGATTGCCTGCATTGTATGCCATGCCAGCACTGGAACCCTGGGTGTGTGCAGCCATTCATGGTAGCCTGACGGGGTGGCACACACCCGTGATCCCAGTGCCGGAGAGGCTGACACAGGAGGATCACTGTGAGTCCAAGCCGCATACAGACATGTTGTACCAAATAAATAAATAGAGATTAAAATAATAATAATAATAATAATAATAATAATAATAATGGTAAAAAGATTATGAATGACCACAGAAGAGGCCCCACATTCTCCCAGTACAGATCCTCCTATCCAACAGTGAGTCTTGTTTTTGTCCTCCTGGAATCATGCCATTTGGTTTGCCAACGGGTTCTTGGCAGAGGGAACACAAGTAGAGGCTTAGAAAGACTTTGTGGATTGGAACTGGACTTATTACTTGTCCTGGGAACTCTGACGGACAGTTACTCACAGCCTAGCCACTCTAAGCAGCTCCCAGAAGCAGAGCCACCGAATTTAGTGGCTGTGGAAGGCTCCTTCAGGTGAGGCCAGCCCACGTTTCTGACCCAGGCAAGAGCAAGTTAAAAGCACCATGATGGTGTCCAGTTTGTTAAGCACCAGAAGCTGTTGTATTCGTGTGTGTGTGTGTGTGTGTGTGTGTGTGTGTGTGTGTGTTTCTGTCTTTGTTCTGTCTCTAAGAGGAAATACACCACATATAAGAAGCGATTTCTTCATCCTGTCAGATGAGATTATGGGTGAATTTTATTTTATATATCTATTATACTTTCATTATTGCTTTTCCTCTCTTAATCATGTCTTATCTATGTGATCAGGAAGCACACAATTTAGAAAGAAAAAGAAGAAGCAAAGGCAACTGAAACAGTTGCTTCGGAAAAAAGAAATGCTATTTTTTTGCATGGTTGTTTGAATCATCTATATTTCCAAAACCGTATTTTTTTTTTTTTTTTTTTTTTTGTCTTTTTGAGACAGGGCTTCACTACGCAACTCAGGCTGGTCTTGAGCTCACTTTGGAGCCCAGGCTGGTCTTTGAACTCAAAATAATCCTCCTGCCTCAGCCTCCTGGGTGTTGGGATTTTGAGTGTGTGCCACCGTGCCTAGCTCTCCAAAATGAATTTCTGATAGCCTCATCAAACATTCAGGCCCCATGCCACCTGAAGTTATTGTCAAAAGCGGAGTGTAAAGTAGTGCCACCCAAGTTCTCACCTCTGTGCCACTTTATCTTCTCTACTTCGAAGACTTGGTTCAGATGCTGATTGTAAGTGGCATTTTGTGCCAAGGTTCCTAGCCATTAAACTTTTTCTCATCAGTCATTTACATAGAACCTAAATCAAATGGAAAAAAATGTAAAAATTAAAAATAAACACTTAAAAGCCCCATAGATAATACCAGAATGATAACATAGAGGATGAGACAAAGCATCTGTTTGAATCATGAAGGAGATTTTGGAGGACAGAAAGATAATTTCTCAGATAAGAGCTGGGTATGCTTATTTTACACAGGCTTATATACAGATTGAATATTTTAAGGATGAGAAAGAATAAAGAAACCGCAGTAGAAACTGCAACCAGCTAGCAGTGGACCACAAATATCTTCTGAGACAATGAGCTCCACTTTTTTATTTTGTATGATCGCATTCTATTTTTAAAATTCCCAGACTTCCCATCTTTCTGTTTCTCTTGCCAACTTTCCTTTTATCTTGCATGACCAACTTCATGTCCAATTACTAGTTTAGGACTCACTTATCAGCTCACTGAAGGTCTATCCCGTTTACAGAGTAATTTTGAACGTATTTCTTCACTTTTGTCTGGATTCTTCTATTTTTGTTGTATTTTTAAGGACAAATCTTCAATATCTATCAAATATGTAGACTGTATTTTCAGAGTTTAGGAATGTACCCTTAACCAGATAGAGGAGGCTGAGTCACTTGAGAAGAGATTGAGTCTGACAGAAAATATTCAATTAGGACCATGTGAATGAAAGCAGGGAGCGAGTAGAGGCAGCTGGATTGGGTTTTCAATTTTTTGTACCCAAGTGCCAAAGTTTCCCTCTTCTGCTGCTGCTTATTAGAATAGAATTTAGGGGTCAGGGAGGAGGTCCCATGTGCCAACTACTATGTGCTATGTCGTGGGATTGTGAAGACGTCATCCCATTGTTTTGTCACCACATTTGTTTTCCACACGATTTGACATTTTCAGAGTCGAACTGCCCAGTAAGTTTGCCTTCTCAATGCAGCTTCTCTGGGTGCTGATTTCCATGCAGTCAGTTTCTGCCCACTTCTCAAACTCCAGTATGTCCAGAGCCCAACCTTGCTGCTCTGCTTGTCTCTGAAATACACTTACCTATTGTAGCTTTTTTTGTTTCAGACAGACAAATCCACTTTTCTATAAACTTGTTAAGCCAGAATAATTGTGTCTGAAGAGTCAGCTCAGGGAAAAACATCTCTTACTGTGTTTTTGATATCAAATTGGTTCACAGCCCCAAAATATTTTATAGTGTTTTTCTTTGTATATTGGGACAAAAATGCATATCAACTTACTTGAGATGTTTGTCTGCTTAATTATTTGCTGTTGGGCCAACCAAATGGCTCAGGGGTTTAAAGTTCCTGCAAGCAGGTGCCAGGGGCTGGGGGCTTGATTCCCCAGGCCTGCTGTACCAGCTGGCCCCCAGGGAACACTGAGATGGCAATTGAGACTGGATGTTGTGGTGCATGCCTGTAATCCCAGCTCTGGGGAGGCTGTTAACAGGTGGATCACTACGAGTCCATCTAGTAATGTGACCTGCAGAAAACATGTAAAGGAACAAGAATACATTACTTTATGAGCATTAATAGCACTAAAATTTGTGCTGTTAATGCTCATAAAAGTCTAGTCATTTCCAAATTTCTTTCTCTTTTAATGTATTTAGTACAAGATCTGTAGGATCTTACTACACAGATGGGATTTGCAGTGCTTTTCCTGTTTTCAACCTCCCAAGCACTGGCATTACAGGCATGTATCATCATGCCCAGTCTCTTTACTGGCTCAGAGAACCCCAGCACAGCACACAGGGATCCAGCCCTGGTCCCCGTCAGCGTTAGTTTACTGAGCTACCTGGGTTGCCCTTCCAAATCTCTTTTTGTGCTTTAGCAAAAATACATCAACACACACACACACACACACACACACACACACACACACACACCTCTGTATCTGACTCAGGTGCCCCTAGCTGTGTATAAAACCCATTAAGAAGTGTCTCTTTTTAGGAATTCAATTTGTTCCTTACTGTCATTTATATTTCTTGTCTTTAAATTATGTAGTTTAGCTTGATAATTCTGTCATTGCAATGAAATCTTTAAATTTCTTCCCAGTACAAGTAATCTTACATCTGTGGGAAATATGTGTTATTTGTACCCAACTTGTTTTCTATTTTATCAGCATTCTTCCAAAACAAGAGTGGTTGCTGATGTTTATTTTATTTTATTTTATACTCAGACACAAGCCCTCGACGCCCTCGATGCTTCCCTAAGCCAGTTTCTAGGAGTATGTAGTTTTTCTCTTTCAGTTTTGAAGGTCCAGAAATACTTGGGACCTCATCATTGTTTGGAGAGTTTGAGAAGTTTGCTTCTTCCTATGGCCTTTAAAGTATCTTCTATACAGTTTCCTGTGAGAAACTATTTTCCTCATGGTCTTTGAACATCTTCTATGAGGAAGAAACAAAGCAAAGGATGAGTAAATCTCCTTGTCTGTCACTTTGTTCTACAATATTCTGATTTCTTTGTTCTATAATCCTTATAAATGACAGATTTTTCTCATTGTCTTTCTCCCAGAATTCTAATTCAGTATTGCACTTAATTTTCATTCTTAAAAAATTCAATAATAAAAAAATATAAAATCTGAAACTCCTTGACAAGTATGTGAATTGTGGGTAGCAACTATACAATCGTTAATCCTTCTCTAGAAATTCAAGACATTCCACAGTGAAAGGCCTGAGAAGTCTTCTGGACACCTTTACCTCAGGGAAACATAGCATGTATTTAGATGTTTTCAACATGAGACATGCTAGCAACAATTCTAGAATGATCCTAGATAGGAGATAGGGCCATGGATATAGCACAGGGGAATAAATACCTGCCCAGCAAGCAGCAAGTCCCGAGTTTGATCCTTGAGATCAAAATGTAAAGAATTAAAATATAAATCCTATAAGGGGCTACTGAGCCAAAATTAGCTTGGCAAATGTTATCTATGAGATTCAGTACAAGAAAAAGAGGTTCTCCTCATAGTTTCCTGCACAATGAAAAAATGCAAGTGTATGCCCCATTTGAACTTTTCTCTGTCCTTAATCAGTTTAAGCTCGATTTCATCCCTTGGCGAAGTTTCCACTTCCATCTTTCTTATTTCCTTGAATCTTTGCGGGTGTTTTGTCGGGACGAGGTGGAGATAGCAGTAGGACTATTACTACAGAGCAATAGAGAGCTGCAGCACACATTCATGAATCATTTTTTTGCCTACATTGTTTACAGTCAAGTCTGAGTGACCGTGCCAGAATGTGACGAGACAAATATAGCCAATTTGACTGTTCACCAAGAATGCACTCACCCTTTGGGGTTGGCCATAAAAGTTTAAATTTCAATGGTGTCTGCTCAACGCCCATGATGCCCTGGGAAAGTGCCATAAATTATATGTCTGTAGCCAAGGCCCAGCCTTGGCCGGATCTCTGACTGAATAAAATGGAGCCTCACACTGAAAGCAAAGTCACCAGTCCTACTTAATCTTTCTAGGAAAACAGTGTCACCAAAAACATTGGAATCTATAATTGCCATCTTTAAAGATGCCATCTGGACCTCACGGGGTTTAATTAGTCATTGCAGGGTGGCAGCGCTCTTGTAAAAACCTTGCACTCCATTAACCTTGACTTTTCACAAATTGACATTTCAGGGCCCTTCTTTGCTTCCCTGTGGCGCAGTGGACATGTTTCCACTTAATAGGGGTCCACCTTAGGGTGCATGAGCCAGACGCTTGTTAGCTGGCAAAGCCTCGGAACCCAGCCCTATAAATGGTGGCAGCCAGGAAAGGTTGCAGGCAGCTAAAAATGGCAAAAGTACAGGAGTCCCAGGAGCCACCACACCCTTCCTTTGGAGACTTCCAAACAGCGTGGTGCACAGCACTTGGGCAGGGGAGCCGAGGAAATAACACAGGGATGTGAAGCTGAGCACAGCCTCCACATGGACTCCTGCTTGGCAGCTGCTCTATTCAGCTGTGAAGGGCTACTCAGTCAGCTAAAAACAAAACAAAACTCCCACAGCTAAACCCTTTAGACTACTTCAAAATTTATTTCTTCACCATTTAGGTGAAATATTATTAAACTTGGAAATCCAGAAAGAAGGCTAGCACATTTCAGGGTAGTTTGTAACACTGCAGTCTTTTCTGCAATTTCACATGTTTTTAGATTGATGGTCCTATTCTAAAATGTCAACTTCAAAAATAGGAGTGGCCATGACAGGTTGATAGAGCATCTACCTCACATCTTTTTTTTTTTTTTTTTTTTTTTTTGTCTAGTGAGAAATGATGAAGTTGGAATGGTCAAAGATGCAAAGATGCAGCGAAAACAATGTAAAAGTATTTATAGTAGGACTGACAGTCCTGCCTCCGGTAGTCTAAGAAGAATCAATATTTTGTAACTTGTCAAGATTCTCTCAAATTTTACCTGAAATAGAGATTTTAATTCTCTTATTCATCTTCCAATAGTTTCTTCTTGATGATGATGATAATGATTTGTGTGTGTGTGTGTGTTTGTGTGTGTGTGTGTGCATGTGTGTGTAAGGGGAAGGACTGAAGGATTATGGCATTTAAAACAATTAGACCATGTAGATTTATTCCTTGCCAAAAATGTTGTTATTGGAAATTTTCTATTTTCATGATTTGTACTTATCAGAATGTCCAATTTATGAAGGTCTATAAAATTAGACAAGAGGCGTTATTATAGAGAGATCTTTAGGAGTGAACTAAAATTCTACTCATGCACTGCAAAAACAATCCTTTGCTATAGACCATATAGTGAGTCTGTCACCTCTTACAGTAAAGGACTAATTTCAGAGCTTCCAAAGCATGACATGGCATCACTTTATGAATTTCTACAATGCTTGATACATTGTTGACCTTTTTTTTTTTTGTTTGTTTTGTTTTGTTTTGTTTTGTTTTGTTTTGGTGCCCAGGTTCAACAAACTCAGGACCTTGTGCTTGCCCAGGAGGCACTTATGCTGCTGAGCTATCTCCTCGGCCCCTTATAACCAAGTTCTGGCAAAGTTTCCTTTGAGGTGTTATCCTTTACCCATTTCCACTTTTTCATAATGTCTTATATTAACTCCCTGAAAGCAAAATGCTGATATTACAAGTAAAGAAACAGTGAAAAACTGGACTAATTTTTCCTTATAAACAGTGAAATATTTTCAGTGATGAGGATCCAATTCGAAAATTTTAACTCAGTGTGTGACATCTATATTCTCGAAGTCTTTTAAGTAAACCACCACTCCTCAGATGGACAGAGCAGACTTAAAATATGTGGAATATATTAATTATAAACAAATAAACGACCATTAGAAGACTTTGGCACTTTGAGCAATTTTAAGGAAAAGCAACATCTTCTTCAGAGTAATTGCCAAGCAAGTTTTTGTTAAATATTTCGCAAAAGAATAAAATAATTTTCCTTCATAAATATGCAAGCAGCTCTTCTTCTTTGGCCAGGGCTACAAACATTCTTCTTGAGGCTTTGGATTTTCAACAGTGAAACTTCAATGCCTTGAGCAAACTAAGAGGAATTCGTTCCTATGTTCACAAATAAGTTTTTCTGGAAGGATAGCTGATAATGTTTCAACATTCTGCAAGGATTAAACAAAGCAATAGCAAAGATTGGATGTGAAAGCATTCTCTATATGATTTACAACTATAATACCTATTAGATCTTATATGGAAAACTGTAAATTATTCTACTTTGCTGTTTACAGTTGAGCTGGAAAAGTATGAAGTAGAAGAAAGAGAGTCTCTTTCACTTACAGAATTTATGCTAGAAGCATAAAAAGTTTCATAGTGAAAGAGATGCATTGTTTTAATAATTAGAAAAGCAACCTATCCTCTCTATTTCTATTTTTCTCTCTTCCAAATGAACAAGTAATCCTAAATAATTCCTGATACTTCTGCCTGTGATGCTTTATAACTATGTTCATAGTAAAATGTATTCTCTATTAAGAAAAGAATTTCCATACTATGCAGTCCGACTGCTGAAGAGTTAAAAAGTCCCGGGGAATACTGGCATTTAACAGAAGATTTAAACCAACTAAGTATACCAACTACTGTTATTGTTTATTTTCTTTCTAGTCTAGGGATTTTTTTTTTCTTTTTAATCTGCCAGAAGGGACCTTCGGTATTTGAGCCTTAACATTGTTCCTAAGACTTGAATTTATTTTTTAGTTAGGGGTAAAATAAAAATAAATGTTCTCTTTCTCTCGGTGCTATACAAGTTTGGTGGGGGGAGACTTCCTCATCTGAAAAGACTTAATGGTAATCTATACTGTAAAAGAGCATTTTGAAAAATATAAAACAAAGAGCTTTCAAAGTGGTCAAAGAATTATGTAAAGTGATATATTTCAGACCGGAGAGATGGTGTAACTTACTCCTGTCACTGCTGCCTGTTTATTGTGTTTGTCTGGTTGGCCTGGTAACCAGCCCATGCCATTTCACTCATTTTATAATGTTCCTGTAAATGTTAGGTAGGCCTGGATTTATTATACACTGTCAACACCTAAAATGGAACCCACTGCTTAACGTAGTTTATTTGGCTGTGTGCCTCTACCTTGTTTAAAAAAAAAAAAGAAAAAAAACTTCTGTGTGTGTGTGTGTGTGTGTATGTGTGTGTGTGTGTGTGTATGTGTTAAAGAGGAAAAAAAAACAAGTCCTGCATTGCCTCCAGAACTTTAGCCTAGACAAAACGGAAGCTGGGTGGCCTGGGCTGTGACAAAGGGGTGTTTCAGCTCAGTCACTGTTGTGTTGTTGGGTGGGGACATCTGACTCACTCTATGTGTGACTGGGATTTAGGGTGACAGCAGACCAAGAACCATATTTATTGCTGAATGTATCATCCCCCGAGAAACCCAGTGGCAGTCCCTGATGTCCAGGAAGACCTGGGAGGCATCAGAGTATGAATCATACAACTATTAGAAGCTGGATGGCTTTCTCTCCTTCTTACTAACTTGCTGGTTTCATCTGCCTACTTCATGACAAAGCAAATTTGATGGAGTCTCAGAAATTATGACCTCAAAGAAGACATTTTGAAAAGCCTTAATCAACCTTATTTAGATTATAAGCTAGCCAGAGTTGGAAGGTGACAGGGATTCAAAGTACAACTGTGGTTTAAAAACAGGAAAGAGCATTGTGATTTCCAGGGCAGAGGCAGCCAACCCAGCACAACGCTCATGACCCTGAGAAGCAGGTACATGGGCTGTGTGGCCTTTGGCCAACCCAACAAGCACCATGTACCTTTCTTCATTCAACTCATTCAGGAGAGGAGGTTGGCTATGAACGTGTACTCTTGCTTGGATATCTGCCTTTTTCCATGAAAAAGTGTCATTCAATACCATCCTCTTGCCTACTTGGGACCAGTGAAGGTATCTTATCTACTTTCCCATCACTGCATGTTTTCATAAACAAAATGTTGAGGTCAAGGCTAAATCCAAAGGTTGACAGAGCGTGGGACACCCTCTTGCTAGGTTCTACTGGAAGTAATATTCTTCCAAGTCGCCTTCTACTTGTATATCTCCGCATTATCTAAAAATAAAACGAAGGTTATTGATTCTAATGAGAAAAGCATGTCCACCACCGTTCTGGAAATTTCTAGGTAAATGTATGCCCATAGTAGTTGGTCAGTTGTTAAGATTATAGCTCAGCATAGTTTAAAGTTATAAATCATTTTCTTGAAGAGGATGTAAGACAAGGCATGTTGCAGGGGAGACAGCTCAGTGGCAGAAGTGCCTGCCTGTTAAGGGTGCGGTCCTAAGTTTAATCAGCAATATCAAAAGAGCAATAAGTCTTATCATGTGATTACAGTATAGTTTACTCCCATCCTCACATCCAGCTGAGAGGTTTTGCAAATTCATTAGTGAGGAGGATGTTTCTTTTATAGAAAACTTTCTCTCTCATTCTTATCTTCTAAAGCTAATGAATGTAAGGTATAAGACTTAAAAAGAAATAATTTAAAAAATGTTATTTTTTGTAATTTTACTATTTTTAATAAGAAATAACAAAGAAACAGTTTCAAAACATGTTAGTAGGACAATCACAATAATTAGTACAATGCATATTGTTGTCTTCATAGCAGTTGTTCAGAGTACACGATGTAGACATGTTAACTTTTCTAAACACTATTAACACAAATATTTCTTCTCACTGAGCTAAGATAAAGAAATAATATGCATTTTCTAATATTTCCTCATAGCTGTAAAAGGCTCAAGTCAACATCTTCCAACAATGCCAGTTCTGCTGGTAACCCACTACTATTAAGGAAAATTTACTTTTAGAGATCGGAACAATGTGCTCTTTTACCCCAAATTAATAGACGTTAGAGAATTATTCCAAAATGCTATGCATATAACCTGTATGCATATTTAACATTTATATGTAGAAAAAGATAAACATACATATATAAAATGTTCCAAACTCTTAGTAGAAATTTTCATGTATATAATATGAATATACAATTTTGGATTCCTGTGTATGTGTGAGTATATTTCAGTATGTATACTTCTTTTTAGGTATCAATCAAGTACCCTTAGTTTAAGAAGAAAAATTATGACTTTATTTGTCCACCAAAAATTAAAAACAACAAATAATCACAAAATTTCATCTGCCTGACACAGTTATGTGGCAAAATTGGATTGAAAGCCCATTTACTACCTGTGTTAGTGACTTTCTCGTTGCTATGTTGAAATACCTGATATGAACAAGTTATAAGAAAACAAGGTTTATTTGAGCTTAGTTTGTACAGGGCTCATCACAGAGGCAGCTGGCTCTAGTGCAAGGCACCAGACAGAGGGGAAACACTCCATGGAAGGGCCAGGAGAAAGCAGAGAGCAAGGAGCCTCCTTTTGTTCACTTTAGGCTGCCAGTCTATCACCCAGATTGGGGTTTTCCATTATCCAAAACAGGAGTTATGCTAAACTAATTCGAGGCCAATCCATTTATAACACATCATCATCAGTCACATCCCAGATGCCACATCTATGAACATAAGCAGCTCCTGGGGACATGGAGATATAAGTCATGACATTGCTCCAACCAAGGATTGGTCAGTGTTAATGCCAGTACAGTGGCCAGTACATTGATTCCTTGGAGGCAGTAGAACCCTTTTCAAGTTCCATAGAGACCCTTCCAGTTTGCTGTATGATTATTGGCTCCCAGGAAACTCCTGCAATTAAAAAATGCATTTCTGCATGTGGTGAGGGGTACTATCAATCTTAACTGCATGACTTTTGGAAAGTGAATAACTATTAAATAGTACTTTTCCCAATCAAGTTTTACAATAACAGGTAAATAAGCAGTGTGTGTGTGTGTGTGTGTGTGTGTGTGTGTGTGTGTGTCACTCTTCACTTTTATTAATTTCTGCACGATCTCTGGTTGTTATCTGTGCATTAGTGGTGACTGATTAAGAGCAGGCAGGGACCCGGAGGTAGTATCTGTCGAGAAGCCCATTGTCTTTTCAGAGATGGATATCTTAACTCCATTACTCAACTCATTACATGTATAAATGCTTCCCTTAATAATTTTTGGCTCATCTAATTTTTCTCTTCTTTTCTGGTTATCCCACTTATTCTAATGCTTGCAGGATTAATGCTTACCACCCCTCCTCTTTCAATCATTTTCTTGATTATATTCAAATTATTCACTTTCCAGGCAAAAATCTAGAAATATTTAATCAATTAAAACTTCCCATTGTATTTTAACCTTAACTGGCAAACGCGTACAAATTAGTTTTGGGAATAGCTTACATTTTTAGATGCTTCCTATCGCAAGCACAGCTCTATTGAATCACTTGTTTCTTCCTATGGGTGTTTGCACTTATCAATATAGAGTTATCATGTTTCTAAATGGGTTGTTTATTTACAGGAATGGTGGTGATGTCTATATGCATTGGGGGAAAAGTCATCTCAGGAAATTAACACCCCTTTTTGAGTTCTAGTGATCATGCAGTGGATCCTCCTACATAGAAGACAACTCACGTCCAGAAAGCCTGGGATTGTCCGGTTCATAGAAAGATAAAAATCATGGCAGGAATAACCAATCTAAGCAAAGCTTTGGGGTTTTAAACGGACATACAAAGCAAGCCTGTGGCAATTTAGGTCTAGCAATCTGAATTGAGGTCATGTGGAAAAGACCCTCGACCAAATAGTTTTCATTAATTAAGAGCTGTTAAAAATGAGAGGGAAAGTCGTTGAATAACAACCTCATTAAGAATAATATATGTCAGGCAAATAGCTGGGCAAATAGCTCAGTGGAGTAAAGCACCTATAAGCAGGTCCAGGGGCCCAGGGTTTGATTCATGAGCCTTCCATGGCAGCCCTGCTCCTGGGGCACACTGAGACAGCAACTTAGACTCGACATGGTGATGTGCTCCTGTAATCCCAGCTCTTGGGAGGCTGTAAACAGGCAGATTACTCTGAGTCTTAATCTAGCAGTGAGACCCTGAATACCTTGTAGATCCCTCCATAAATATACAAAAAACAGGAACAATATATTGCCAGTGATAAGATGAGCACACTGAATAAGTCTTTCACTTGCAGATAATGATAAATGCATCATTCAGTGACAAACATGGACCAGTAAGATAGCTCAAAGGATGAAGCTACTCTTAGGCAAGTGTAAGGACCAGGAATCGATCCCCAGAAATCCATGCTTCACCAGCCCCACCCTTGAGTGTACTGAACTGACCACTGAAACAGGGCGTGATGGTGCACGCCTGTAATCCCAGCCTTAAGGAGGCGGAGACAAGAGTATGATAATGAGTTCAAACTGTGTAGTGAGACCCTGTGCCAAATATATGTGTTTTAAAAACAAAAAAAGAAAGAAGAAAATATATGTCTATGATCAGATAGACCTAAATGTATATACAGAATAGCTAAGACAATTGCGCTGCTAATTTCTATCAGTTTTATGAAGGAAGGAGAGCAGTTAAGGCCTATTTTTTTCTTTAATTTTGACCACTTTACGTACTTATGTCTCAATGCCAGAAACTATGCTATGAACAACAATGTGCAATATGACAACCATTGTCGAATACCTTTGGTTTATTTTTTTTTAATTGTGAATTGTGTCTAATGTCTTATTTAGTTTCGTTCTCTTTAAAATAAAAATTTAAAAAGTCAAGCAACATTGGACCTCGTTAATACTTGGCTCTGGAACAAGTCATGGCAATTTTTAAAATAAAAATGAATTCCTGTTTTGGCTTATCAGTTTTATTTTATTGACAGACTATTTCAGATGACATAATATTACAGTCTTTTTTATGCTTTCAATGAGAACTTTCATGCTTACTTTTTTTAATTTAAATTTTATCTTTTAAAATTATTTATGCATTCATTTGATACAGGGTGTCACTATGCAGCTCAGACTCATGCTGGTCCCTCTCTTTCTAGATTCCCTAGTGCTGAGATTACAGGCATATGCCACCATGCCCAGCCCCTGTGGTGTCAGAACACATCAGGGATTCCATGATCACCACAGTATGTGGTGCCAGAGATCAAAGCCAGGTCCACCAAGCTATTTTCCCAAATTGGCTTGCACTTAATTTGTTGTCAATTGTCATTGCCAGGAACACTTTACAATCATGCATTTTAACTAGGTATTTCAGAGGGCTAGTTATCTAAGGCCAGAGATCCCCCAGTTTTTTTGGCACCAAGGATGGGTTTCACAGAAGAGTTTTTCCATGGAGTTGGACAAGTGGGTTGGTTTCATGCACTGCTCAAGGTAGGGTTCATGGACTTAGGAGAATCTGATGTGCACTGCACAGCAGGGGGAGCTGGACAGTGACATGAGCCTGGAGCAGGAGATATGACATAGACACAGCTTCCGCTGCTGGTCTTCTGCCCACCTGTTCTATATCCCTGCTCCCTTCCACAGGTTATGGTCCAGCTCTGGCCAGTGGCCCCAGGGTTGGAACCCGTGCTTGAGACACCTATACAGAGATTTCTTCCTCTGTTTTTATAGGGGCTAGAGAACGATGCACTCAAACTTTCTGGTGAGAGAGAAAGTTTTTTTAACACTAGCCTATTTTAAAGCATTGAAACATCCCTTACTTAGCCATTAGCATTAATAATTTATAAGAAAGCTTGGTGCTTCATTGATTTTCTTAATGATTCCCATGTCCCACGGTGCTAAGCCATGGCAGCAATGCCACTAACATTTGTTGAATAAATGGGTATTTACAAAGACAATATAAGAGGTCGGAGGATAGCACGGTAGAATAAGCACTTGCCTGACAAGTGCATGGTCTTGAGTTCAAACCTCAGCCCTGAAAAAAAAAAAAAAAAAAAACAATATATATATATATATATATATATATATATATATATATATATATATATATAACCACCCGTTTAGGCACGTGCAAGCACTGGGTTTCGATTCCCAGCATGCCATGTGCTCCTAGACCCTGAGGCATACTGAGATAGAAATTGAGAGTGGGCATGGTGGCTCACACCTGTAATCCCAGTACCTGGGAGGCTGAAAACAGGAGATCACCTCGAATCTGATTTGTGTAGTGAAACCCTGTACACCCTGTACCAAATATGTTTTTAAAATAAAATAAATGTATATTTATATTATGTACAGTAACATTCACAAAGTACTGGTTCTTGCACAGGTAGAACCGTTTTTCCTATAAAATGAATTTGCACATAGGTTCTAGGTCAGCAATGCAACCCTCCACTATAAAATTTAAGTGCTTAATTTTTGCGTTGGCACTTTGGTGTCCTGCCTTTTCTCTTATATATCTGTCTCAATCTTACCTTAAGACTTTATGTCTCTTTTCTTTCTTCCTAGAACACACTACCCTGCTTAGCCAATCTCCTTTCTACCTGTACCTCTAGCATCTCTTGAAGGAAGCCTACCTGGTCCACCTTATGCTAATAAGCAGCATTTCTATCCAGGCTCCAGCTCTCCTTAGCATTCTCTGTTCTTTTCCACCAAGTGTATCATTTCTTAGAACCTATTAAACAAGCTTACATTTACTGCTTCCTTGATTTCCAATTTTGTTTCATTGAAGTATTTCCCATCTAGAATAATACCTGGTTTACAATAGGCACTTAGCAAAAACTTACTGGATGAATCAATTTTAAATAATGATGTACTCTAAGCATGGACTCCTACAATATAACATCAATGAAAAGGAAAGTCATATTCAGAGAACACTAGTTTCAATCCTACTCATAACATCCATCTATTCTCAGTATGGCTTTGGGCAAATTAATTTAATATTCTCAATTACATTTTTTTCTGCATTAGAAGTACCAATTAACACCGCTTAAAATTCTGATAAGAATTAAATAAGATAAACAATTGACTGCCAGTCTTTCAGTAGAATGTCTTGGACAGTGGATACCCACTAGACCCTAATTCTACTCTATTCAACATATAATAAGCATATGCAATTCATTTAAAGTCTAATACTTGAAAGAAAATCACAATAGATAAGTTAATGAAAAAAATTATAGAAGAAGCCGGGCGTGGTGGCGCACGCCTGTAATGCTAGCACTCGGGAGGCTGAGGCAGGAGGATCGGTGAGAGTTCGAGACCAGCCTGGGCTACAAAACTGAGCTCAAGGCCAGCCTGAACTGTACAGTGAGACCCTGTCTCAAAAAGACAAAAAAAAAAAAAAAAAATATATATATATATATATATATATATATATATATATATAGAAGAGAGTGCAATCAGGTAATAAATTATCATAAGTTAAAACAAGATCATCTCTGTGCATCTCCTCAGAGACCTGTGAAACAAGAGCAACATCATCATTTGTCAGGCCTGCAAGCGTTTAATATTTGGATCTAACTGTGTTATTTTTTCAACTCTAAAGAAACTTCTAGGGCTAAGGGAGATAGCTCAGTAGAATAAGCAGTTGCCTGGCAACCCTAAGGTCCTGAGTTGAAGAAGAAGAGAAGAAGAAGAAGAAGAAGAAGAAGAAGAAGAAGAAGAAGAAGAAGAAGAAGAA